>JAGIQG010000013.1:83930431-84170431 GCA_024679065.1 Sphyrna mokarran | reverse complement strand
AGTGGAATCATCCACCCCTTTTGAAGGAGACCGTCCCCATCTTCCCATAGCGTAAGGTTCAGTGTTTATTGTTTGTTGTATACATCAATGGTTTGATTTGATTTCTTGTTCAGATGTACGGAGATACAGTGAAAGATATTGTTTCGCACGCTGCCTATTGAGTCATAAAACACTGAGTTCGCAAAGCGTAACAACTCTGCCCAAACATGGATGTGGTAAATCCACAGTTATATCAGAAACAAATCCCCATTCTCCCTGCATTCCCTGTGCTTAAGGAGTGGCTGCCACCATTTACAATCCTTTTGTACAGCTCAGGTTTTGTGAATTAAAAGAATATGATCAACAAGTAAAATAAATAAAGTTTTAAAATGAACTAAAAGAACACTGGGGGTGTCGTGTTTAGCACTACAGCCTCACAGCACCAGGGACCCAGGTTCGATTCCCGGCTTGGATCGCTGTCTGTGTGGAGTCTGCATGTTTTCCCTGTGTCTGCGTGGGTTTCCTCCAGGTGTTCCAGTTTCCTCCCACAGTCTAAAAGACGTGCTGGTTAGGGTGCATTGGCCATGCTAAATTCTCCCTCAGTGTAACCCGAACAGGCACCAAAGTGTGGCCACGAGGGGATTTTCACAGGAACTTCAGTGCATGGTGCACTGCAATGACTTGGTGATGGGATCTTTCAAACCCGCCACTTCTGCCACCTGGAAGAAGCAGGGCAACAGATGCATGGGGAGCACCACCCTCCCTTCCAAAGACCCTCCCCCCCCACCTCCTCCGAGTCACACTCACCATCGTGACTTGGAAGTATATCCACCATTCCGTCTGGAATTCCCTGTCTGACAGCACAGTGGATGTCGGGACTGTAATGGGTTTAGGGAGAGGGCTCACCCACCCATCTTCTGGAGGGGCAGTTAGGGACGGGCAGCAAATGCTGGGGGCCCACCCAGCAACACCCACAGCCGCATGGGAGAATTTATTTTTTAAAACATACACAAGTTTCTCATGGATAGAATGGACAGGCTTTGAACTGTGACTATAAGTGAGTGCGTCTTGCTAGTTAGGATCAGGACCAGATCATAAGAACTGGGAGCAGGAGTGGGCCATTCGGCCCCTCTAATCTGCTCTGCCATTAAATAAGATCATGGCTGATCTTTTCATGGACTCAGCTCCACTTACCCACCCACTCACCGTAAACCTTAATTCCTTTACTGTTCAAACATCTATCTATCCTTGCCTTAAAAACATTCAATGAGGTTCTATTTCCAATGAGGGAGCCTCAACTGTTTCATTGGGCAGGGAATTCCACAGATTCATAACCCTTTGTATGAAGAAGTTCCTCCTCAACTCAATCCTAAATCTGCTTCCCCCTTATTTTGAGGGTATTTCCCCTAGTTCTAGTTTCATCTGCCAGTGGACACAACTTCCCTGCTTCTATCTGATCGATTCCTTCATAATCTTACATGTTTCTATAAGATCTCTCCTCATTCTGAATTCCAGTGAGTATAGTCCCAGTCTACTCAGTCTCTCCTCAGAAGCCAACCCTCTTAACTCCAGAATCAACCTAGTGAATCTCCTCGGCACCCCCTCCAGTGCCAGTATATCTTTTCTCAAGTAAAGAGACCAAAACTGTACACAGTAACTCCAGATGTGGCCTCACCAGCACCTTACACAGCTGCAACATAACCTCGCTGTTTTTAAACTCCATCCCTCTCACAATGAAGGACAAAATTCTATTTGCCTTGTTAATTACCTGTGTACCTGCAAACCAACTCCTTGAGATTCCTGCACAAGGACACCCAGGTTCCTCTGCACAGCAGCATGCTGCAATTTTTTACCATTTAAATAATAGTCCATTTTGCTATTATAGAACATAGAACATAGAACATTACAGCACAGAACAGGCCCTTCGGCCTTCGATGTTGTGCCGACCAATATAAAAAGCAATGCCCCTCCAAAACTAAACCATTCCCTTCTCTTCCATATACTTATCAACTAACCTCTTAAACGCCACCAACTTGGCGCATCTACAACTGCTGCAGGCAGGGCATTCCACTCCCGAACCACCCTTTGGGTAAAGAACCTACCTCTGATATCCGTCTATAACTATCACCCCTTAATTTAAAGCTGTGTCCCCTCGTGCTAGCTTTCTCCATCCTAGGAAAAAGGCTATCACTGTCCACCCTATCTAAACCTCTAATCATCTTATATGTTTCGATAAGGTCCCCTCGTAGCCGCCTCCTTTCTAACGAAAACAACCTCAAATCCCTCAGCCTCTCTTCATAAGACCTGCCCTCCCTACCAGGCAACATCCTGGTAAACCTCCTCTGTACCCTCTCCAATGCCTCCACATCTTTCTTATAATGTGGGGACCAGAACTGCACACAATACTCCAAGTGCGGCCGCACTAGAGTTTGTACAGTTGCAACATGACGTTGCGGCTCCGAAATTCAATCCCCCTACCAATAAAAGCTAAGACTCCATATGCCTTCTTAACAACCTTCTCGACTTGACTGCCTACTTTCAGGGATCTATGCACAAATACACCAAGATCCTCTGTTCATCAACACTATTAAGAATCCTACCATTAGCCCTATACTCTACACATTTATTATTCCTGCCAAAGTGCATTACCTCAAACTTTTCCACATTAAACTCCATTTGCCACCTCTCAGCCCAGCTCTGCAACTTGTCCAAGTCACTCTGCAAACTATAACACCCCTCTTCACTATCTACCACTCCACCGACTTTAGTGTCATCTGCAATTTTACTAATCCATCCTTCAATACCCTCATCCAGATCATTTATAAAAATTACAAACAGCAGGGGACCCAAAACAGACCCCTGAGGCACACCACTTGTCACCGAACTCCACGATGAATATCTCCCATCAACCACCACCCTCTGTCTTCTATATGCTAGCCAATTCCTAACCCAATTAGCTAAATCACCCTCTATCCCATACATCTGCATTTTCTGCAGAAGTCTTCCATGGGCCACTTATCAAACGCCTTACTAAAGTCCATATATACCACATCAACCGCCTTACCCCCATCCACCTCTTTGGTCACTTTCAAAAAACTCAATAAGGTTAGTAAGGCACGACCTACCCTTCACAAAACCATGCTGACTATCCCCAATCAATTCATTTCTCTCTAAATAACTATAAATCCTATCCCTAATAATTCTCTCCACTACTTTGCCCACAACAGAAGTAAGACTCACTGGCCTATAATTCCCTGGAAGGTCTCTCTTCCCCTTCTTGAACAATGGGACCACATTCGCTATCCTCCAGTCCTCTGGAACCACACCAGTAACCAACGACGACCTGAAGATCAGAGCCAGAGGCTCTGCAATCTCCTCTCTTGCCTCCCAGAGAATCCTAGGGTAAATCCCGTCCGGCCCAGGGGACTTATCCAACTTCAAACCCTCGAGAATGTCTAGCACATCCTCCCTATCTACTTCGATACTTTCCAGTTTGCTACCCTGTACCTCAGTGTTCTCCATAACTACATTTACATCACCCTGCGTGAATACCGAAGAGAAATATTTATTCAGTACCTCTCCAATATCTTCAGGCTCCACGCACAACTTCCCACTGCTGTCTATGACTGGCCCTAATCTTGTCCTAACCAATCTTCTATTCTGAACATATCTAAAGAAAGGTTTAGGATTCTCCTTAATCCTATCAGCCAAAGTCTTCTCGTGTCCTCTCTTAGCTCTCCTCAATTCACTCTTTAGCTCCCTCCTGGCTAATCTATATCTATCCATTGCACTAACCGAGCCTTCAAGCCTCATCCTGACATAAGCCTCCTTTTTCCTTTTAACCAGCAAATCAACTTTTTTCGTACACCAAGGTTCTCTTACTCGACCATTTCCTCCTTGCCTGACAGGGACATACTTATCAAGGACTCGCAGCAGCTGCTCCTTGAATAAGCTCCACATGCCAGATGTTCCCAGTCCCTGTAGTTTCCTAGTCCAATCTATGCACCCTAATTCTTTCCTGATGGCCTCATAATTACCCTTCCCCCAGCTATAACTACTGCCCCCAGCTTCATGCCTATCCCTATCCATCACTAAGGTGAATGTAACCGAATTGTGGTCACTATCACCAAAATGTTCACGAACTTCCAAGCCTAACACCTGGTCTGGCTCATTGCCCAGCACCAAATCCAATGTAGCCTCACCTCTAGTTGGCCTATCTACATACTGAGTCAAAAAACCTTCCTGCACACTTTGTACGAAAACTGACCCCTCTAATGAGCTAGAGCTATAGCTATTCCAATCAATATTAGTAAAGTTAAAGTCCCCTTGATTTGTTATTCCTTTGGTTATTCCTACCAAAATGGGTGACCTCCCATTTAGTAACATTGTACCCCGTCTGCCAGACCCTCGCCCACTCACTTAGACTATTTATATCCTTTTGCAGACTTTCAGAATACTCTGCACACTTTGCTCTTCCCCCCATCTTAGTGTCATTTGCAAATTCTGACACACTACACTTGGTCCCAATTCCAAATCATCTATGTAAATTGTAAACAATTGTGGTCCTAACACTGACCTCTGAGGCACTAGTCACTGATCACCAACCAGAAAAACACCCATTTACCCCCACTCTTTGCTTTCCCTTAGTTAACCAATCCTCTATCCATGCTAATACATTACCCATAACACTGTGCACCTTTATCTTATATAGCAGTCTTTGGTGCAACACCTTGTTAAATGTCTTCTGGAAAACCAGATACACCACATCCACAGATTCCCCATTGTCCACTGCACATGTAATGTTCTCAAAGAATTCCACTAAATTAGTCAAACGTGACCTGCCCTTCACGAACCTATGCTGCATCTTACCAATGGGACAATTTATATCCAGATGTCTCACTATTTCTTCCTCGATGATAAATTCAAGCATTTTCCCTACTATAGAAGTTAAACTAACTGGCTTATAATTACCTTTTGTCTACTTATTTTAAACAGTGGTGTCAATTTGCTATTTTCCATTCTGGGGAACCATCCCAGAGTCCAGCGAATTTTGGTAAATTACCACTAGTGCAGTTGCTATTTCTCTCGCCATTACTTTTAGTGCCCTGGGATGCATTTCATCAGGGCCAGGAGACTTATCTACCTTTAGCCTTAGGTAACAGCCTACTGGGATATCAGCTCCAAACCCTTTATTGCCTCGGGAGAGACACTGCCAAGGAATGTCCCTGTTAGTCATCTTAAACTCAGCAAATGAGAAGACCACAGATTGGCTATGGACTATTGCATCCACTGAAAGAAAAGCAATGGATAACAATAGAAACATAGGATCATAGAAGATAGGAGCTGGAGGAGGCCATTTAGCTCTTCAAACCTGCTCCACCATTCATCACAATCATGGCTGATCATCCAACTCAATAGCCTAATCCTGCTTTCTCTCCATAACCATTCATCCCATTCATAATGAAGGGGCTAGATAGGGTGGAGGCAGAGAGATTCTTCCCACTTAGAAAAGAAAACAAAACTAGAAGGCACAGCCTCAAAATAAGAGAAGGGAGCAGTTTAGAACAGAGTTGAGAAGGAATCTCTGAAATTCTCTGCCTGTTGAAGTGGTGGAGGCTACTTCGCTGAATATATTTAAGTCACAGGTAGATAGTTTTCTGATAGACAAGGGAATTAAGGGATATGGAGAGAAAGCAGGAAAGTGGAACTGATCCACTTCAGATCGGCCATGATCTTATTGAATGGCGGGGCAGGCTCGAAGGGCTAGATGGCCTACTCCTGCTCCTATTTCTAATGTTCTTATTCACCCCAAGTGCTATACATAAACTGCAGATGACTTGACCTGTCAGTAATAGATCTACCCAGCAACTCCCCCTTCCCCCTCATCCTCACTGCCCCTGTCTACCCCCATTCCTTACCCCAACTCTCCTTCCTCCCTTTCTCCAAACCCCCCACCCTGCCACATCACTCCAAGGAGGAATTAGTTACAAACGACCAACACTCAGGTAATGGGAGCGACCTTTGCATCTTCGTACAGTGCTTGTTTATTGAAGGTTAAGAGACTTTAGTAAGGTGCTGATCACTCATTCTCAGAATAGCCATGTCATGTTGCCCTTTTTATTACAAGTTTTAACTCAAGTTATTAGGTGTAGCTTCCTCGTATTAAATGAAACTAGAATAGACCTGGAGGTGGTGGGCTGGGTGAGATGGGGACAGGATGGGTGGGGCAGGGGTGTGCAGTGTGGGGTGGAGAGGGGTGGGGGACTGGGCTGGGTGGTATGGGGTGAGGAAGGGATGAAGGGGTGGGGGCAATAGTGAGGGGACAGGGGTGGAGGGAGGGGAGGAGATGGGGGGGCAGGGGTGAGATGTGGGGAAGAGGTGGGGAGATAAGAATGGGGGGCAGGTGTGAGGTGGGGAGGGGCTGGTTGGAGAGAGTGGGTGTAGGGATGGGGAGAGGCTGGAGTTGGTGGACAGGGCTATGGAGTGAGGAAAAGGTGGGGCTCGGGTAGGGTGGTGTGGGGAGGGTTTGGGGGACATGGTTGGGGAGAAGATGAGGGACAGGGGTAGGATGGTATGGGGTGGAGAGGCATGGGAGGACAAGGGTGTGGGGTGGGGAGAGGGTTGGGGTCAGTGGTGGGAGGGTAGGGGTTGGGGGCAAGCATGGGCAGTGTGGGGTGGGGGACAGGGACGGGGGCAGAGGTGGAAACTAGCAGCATTAGGGGCAAGGAACTATAGTTTGCTTTTGTTTGGCTTGCTTTTCATTCCAGGTCCAGGAATACGCATCAAATGCCTCGTGGAAGGCTGGATTCTTCATGGCCGCCTCAAACCTCCTCTGCATGTTCTGCCTCCTCCTTGCCCTGGCCTCCCTGATCTTCTTGAGGTGGGCTTTCTTAGATTGCTCCTTCGCCTCTTCCTTGTCCGCCTCCTTGGCTCGCTGCATAGCTTCACGCGCTGCCTTGGCAGATGCCTCCTCCTGCTCGGGCTTAAGCGCTGCCTTGGCCTCCTTCTCCTCAGACAGAGGACTGACCGTCTCCCCAGCTGGCGAGCCGGGTGAGACTGTCTTGTGGCTCCCTGGCTCCTGGCTCTGTCTGCCCTCACCCTCGCCCTTGCCCTCGATGGGGCTGATCGCTTCGTCCAGTTCAGCTGCGTCACCGTAGCCCTGCGCCATGGCGATGAATTTGTTGCGGTAATAGGCAGCGATTATCCCTTTACTCTTGGCTGAAAGCAGGGGCGAATCCACCAGCTTGTTGATGGCTTGGAAGATGATGACTGGTGTGGCCACTATGTTCTTACACTCTTCATACTCGGGTGCCAGGTATTGGGCAAAGGTGTTTGTGTCTGCCATTATAGTCAGAAAGTCCTCAAAGCTCACCTCCTTACCCGCATTCACCTCCGTGCACTTCATCTCATTCGGGATTAAGGGGTTCTTTAGGTAGATCTGCACCTCGGACATCATATTCAGCAGACTATTGACGTCCACACAGTCATGCTTGTCCCTGCAGAACATGTTGAAGACATCATGGAAAGCATTGACCTGTTCTTCGGTCAGAGGGGTCTCCTTGTACTCCTCATCTGGCTCCAAGATGTCCACGTACGTGGCCAGGCTGTAAATGGTTTGCCCTAGGAACATGGGGGGTGGCACATGCTGCTTATGACAGGCATCCAGCTTCTTACTCTTGATTTTTGCTCCTTTCTTCTTCATGTAGTAATAGCGGATGATTTTGCGAGTCGTGTCCTCTGGGAGCATCTGGGTCTGGATAAATTTAGACAGAATTTCAAAGAACACAGTGTTGTCCACGGACCCCATCTGTGGCTGGGAGCCCTCACAGCGCTGCGGCAGCTCCTTATAGAAGAGGAAGAAGAGCCTCGTGTTGGTCACCAGGTTCAGGAAGTCCTCAAAATTGGCTTCGCCATCACCGTCAGAGTCCAGCTCCTCCAGGATGTTGTAGATGTCAACTTCCTCCACGGGGATTTCCAGAGCAGCCAGCGCTGACTTGAGGTTGGAAACATTAATGACGTCCTTGTCATCCTGAGTGAACTGCTTGAAGACCTCTCTAAACGCCTCCCGTTGGTTTGGTGTCAAGGGAGGCTCCTCGGGTGTGAGCGCCTCCTCTTCCTCCTCCTCCTCCTCTTCCTCCTCTTCATCGTAGGGTGGCATCTCGCACACCGAGCCTTCCGATGACTCCTCCTGCTCGGGCGAAGGGGACTTCTTGTCCCGGTCCAGCTTCTGCTCTACCTGCTCCATCACCTTCTCCATGATAGCCGCCACCTCTGCCACCACCTTGTTCACCAGCTCCTCCACCTTCTTGCCCATCTCTTCCTCGGTGTTCAGCGCACTCTCTGCCACCTTGTCCAGTGTCTCATTCATGGTCTCCACCACTGTCTGCTGGATCTTCTCCTTGTTCTCCTGCTTCCACTTCTCCACCATCCTGTCCATCACCCGCTCCATCATCCTGTCCATAACTTTGTCCACTACCTTCTCCATCACCTTTCCGAGTCCCACCACCGCATCTTTGTGTGAAGGGGTTTCTCCCACTGCAGTTTCTGTCTTTGCTTCTTTCTCCATCTTTGGGGATGAGAGTAAGAGGTTGGGAGCCGGAGAGGGGGTGTTTTGGAGCTTCTCTTTCCAGGAAGCTTCTTGAGGAATCCAAAAGAGTTCTCCTTTCCGTCGCTCCTCTGAGAAGGGAGGAGATGTTCACAGCCGGAGCTGGGTGCTGAGGAGAGTGGAATTTTTCGGAGAGAAGCTGTTGACCCAGTTGCTGGTCTCGAACCTGCTCCTTGCCTGCCTCTCTGCCTGCGTCACTTCATTCAGCCTTTCAGTCTGTTTACCTGCTATCTCCTGCCACTGTTAAACCTGCTTGGTCCAGTCCTGTCCACTGTGGATGTCACACACAGAGCTCTGCCTTTGCTCTGTCCTTACGATCATGAGGGCATTTGTGTTTGGCGTGGATTCTTTGCGTGGGAGAGGGACAGCATACTTTGATACTCATTGTACCCCGGGGGCCTGTTCACCAGTTGCACATGGGGAGGGCTGTGATGTCTTGTGTGTTTTGTGACCTCAGGGAGTGATGTGTTATCTGCTGGGAGCAAAGTCAAAAGGATGTGTGATTCACATGATACCCCATTCACAGTCACACAATTTTCCCTAACCACCTGCAATGTCTCCCCTACCCTCGCTTCTCCTTCCCTCCACCTTCCCTCCACTACTTCACCAGCCCCCTCCCACAAACTCAACACCAAACCCCCACCCCCCCACTTCTCAACAAGATGTCCCTGCCTGCAATACAGAGAATTGGGGGTGGGGAGGGAGATGGAATGGTGGTAAGTTGGCACAGGGCCAGCTGGCAGGGGTGGCAGTCCATAATGGTGTGTGGGCACTGTGTGGGGGGTGTTGAGAGATCTGGGGGCAGTTTGGGCATTTGCTTCAGTGTCCTGAGTGACCAATACTTGTCCCTCAGTCTACGCGGCTAAAAAACAGATAAATGATCTGATCATTGATCACATTGGGGAGATCTTCCTGTGTGTGAATTGGTTAACGCTTTTCTGGATGATTGAGTTCATACCATTGGCCAATCAACAAGATCATGGTTTGATCTGATTGCAGCCTCAGCACATCCTGCCTACCCGATCACCTCTCACCATCTTTCTGATCAAGAATCTATCCATCTCCAATTTAAAAATATTCCCAGATTTTGCCTCCACTGCCTTTTCAGGAAGAGAGTTGCAGAGAGTCACCTCCCAAGAGGACACATTTCTCCTCAATTCCCTCTTAAAAGTGCGACCCCTTATTTTTAAACAGTGACACGACTTCTAGATTCTTCCACAAGAGGAAACATCCTCTCCACATCCACCCTGTCAGTACTCCTCAGCATCTTATGATTCAAAGTTGTTTTTCACTCTTTGGAACTCCAGTGAATACAAACCTTGCCTCTCTGATTTCTCATCAGACAAGTGCCCAATCCAGCTGAGAGGCAGATAAACCTTCTCTGAACTGGCTGCCATGCATTTACATCCTTCCTTAACATACAGACACAGCGAATAAGAGCAGAAGCGGGCTATTTGGCCTTTTGAGCTTCCACTGCCATTCAGTATGATCATGACTGATCATGCACTTTCAGCATCCCACTCTCGCTTTCTCTCCATACCCCTTGATTGCTTTAGGCACAAAGGTTACATCCAACTCCCTCTTGGACATATCTAACAAACTGCCCCAACAGCTTTCTGTGTAGAAAATAACTAGGGAACCAATACTGTACACAAGACTTAAGTTTTAAAGTTTATTTATTAGTGTCACAAGTAGGCTTACATTAACACTGCAATGAAGTTACTGTGAAAATCCCCTCGGTGCCCACACTCTGGTGCCTGTTCATGTTACACTGAGGGAGAATTTAGCACGGCCAATGCACCCTAACCAGCACGTCTTTCAGACTGTGGGAGGAAACCAGAGCACCCAGGGGAAACCCATGCACACACGGGGAGAACATGCAGACTCTGCACACTCAGTGACCAAACTGGGGAATCAAACTCGAGTCCCTGGCTCGTGAGGCAGCAGTGCTAACCCACTGTGCCACCCTATTGCAGACGTGGTCTCATCGACGTCCTGTACAATTGAAGCATAAACACACAATTATTTAATACCCCTGGCAAATAAATTTCTATCCAAATCCACCCATGTCAGCACTACTAATGGGATCATTTCACACTGTATTTGTACCTGCCCACCAGTAGCAGCACTATTACACCATGTGTTGGCACAGGGATTTCTCATGGAAAATGAACGGGGTGGGAGGTAGGGTGAGACTGTATTAAAACCATTTTAATGTTTTCAGACGCATGCATGGGTTTGTCGTGAAGCAAGGTAATAAAGTGGAAAGCTTCTTGTGGCCTTTCACTGCATTTGCCAGGTGTCTATTTATTGCATTCACTGTACTCCAGGACAAAAAGCCTGGCTCACAGTTAATGTAAAAACTAGATGGTGAAAAATCCCCTTCCCTTCCCCACCACACCACTCACTTCACCGTAGAAACTTTGCTCTTTCCTTTCTTCATCTGCTCAGTTCTTTTGCTGCTCTCTGCCTCCTGCATCTTCCAGGTCCAGGAGTATGCATTGAAGATTGTGTTGAAGGTGGGATTCTGCAGGGCCTTTTCAAAGCGCTTCTCGTAGGCTTCCCCCCGTTTATCCGGCTTTAGCTGCTGATCCTGACTCTTGACTGCAGCCGAGATCCTGTCCATCGTGCCGTCTCTCGGGCCAGCCTTCATTCCATGCTGAGCGGCCATCTCCCTCGACATCTTGCCGCTGTTGGTGTTGACTCCTTCCTCAGGTTCTCCAGTCAGGTTGTGGTGTTGCAGCAGTGAGCCCCGGAACTTCTGATGATAATAGTTTGTGATGTTGGCACCAGCGCGGGCGTTCACTGCCAGGCGGTGAACACTCCTCTCAATCACATCAAAGAACAGTGTGTCAGTGGTGAAGAGCTCCGAGGCCTTCCACAGCTGGCATCCAGCAGCCTGTTCTTGGATGAGGAATTGGCTGAATGTGTCTGTGTCACTCATAATGCCCAGGAAATTGAGGAATGTCACTTCTCTCCCTTGGTTGACAGCCAGGAACTGCAGGGGGATGGGCACCAGTTGGTTCCTTACATAGATGGACAGTGAGTTCATGATCTTTAGCAGTGAGAAGCTATCAATGTTGCCTTGATTATTTCTGTCAAAGAACTCATAGAATTCACGAAAGGCGTCGACCTGTTCCTGCGTTAGAGGAGATTCCACGTAATTCTCATCTGGTTCTAGGACATCTACATAATGAACTAGACGGTGAAGGTTTATTCCCAGGAATGTAGGCACAAGAACGTCACTATCTGCCTTCTTTTCTCTCTGGTCCTTGATGCCCACCCCCTTCTTCTTGGTATAATAATACCTAATGATGCGCATAGTTGATTCCATGGAGAGTTTCCCGAGACGCAATATCTCTGCCAGAATTTGGAAAAACACTGCGTTTGTCAGCAGCCCCTTCTGGGAGCTGGAGCAGTTGCAGACATCAGGCAGCTGAGCAAAGTAACGAAAGAAGAGCTCAGTATCAGTTACAAACTCCAGGAAGTCCTCAAAGCAAACCTGACCATCGCTGTTGGTGTCGAGGAGGTCCAGCAACTGGCATAGCTGTGCCTCGGTCAGCTCTACCTCCAATGCCCGCAGCCCCACACACAAGCTGTGGATGTCAATCATATGGTGGGCGGGAGGCCCTGAAAACATCTTGAAGAGCTCGTAGAAGGCCTCCAGTTCATTGCGTATCAGCGACTGCCCCTTGTTCCTCCCGACCGAGGGGCACTCGTGCAAGCTTTTGGGATGGTGGGAGGGGCATGTCCCCTTTTGCATGTAAGGCAGCAGTGCAGTGGTTGGCAGGCAGGGGGTTGCCAAGGGCAGCACAGAGGATGTGGGCACTGTGGTGCTCGCCACCAGAGAGCTTGGCTGTGCGAAGGATGGTGATGGGTGAGTGGCGGTACAGGCACCAAGTTGCTTCACATCCAACTGCTCTCGCTTTGTCTTCTTCAGCAGCTGATCCATTCTGGCCACCGTACTCTTCCCCATTTCATCCTCTTCTCTCAGAACTGTTCTTTGCTCCTCCTTTCCCACTGGCTTCGTCACCTCTCCCATCTCCTTTTCCTTCTGCTTGATTTCCCATTTGGCCGCCGTATTCCTCTTTATGTTCTGCCTTTCCAATATTCTCCTCACACCCTCCATCTTTCTCCTGAAGTCTTCTTCTGCCTCCTCATGTTCCCTTACCTTCCTCACTTCTTCTTTCCTCTTTCTCTCTGCCTCCACCTTACACACTATCAATTCCTCCTCTCTTTTCCGCAACTGCTTGTCTCTCTGCATCCTCTCTTCCTCCCTCTTTTGATCTTCCTCCTTCCTTCTCTTCCTCTCCTTGTCTTTTTTTTCCATCACTTTCTTGTAGAGCCTCTGCTCTTCCATCTTCATTTTCTTTTCCATCTCTTCTTCCATTTTCCATTTCATCTCTTGTTTTATCTTGTTCATCACCTCCTCTTCCATCCTATTCTTTTCCTCTTCCAACTTGTGCTTAATCTCTCTCTCTATTTCATATTTCATTTCTTCTTCCAATTTACGTTTCATCTCTTCTGTCATCTTCAGCTTCTCTTCTTCCATCCTCACCTTCATCTCTGTCTCCAGGTTCTGCTTCAATCTCTCCTCCAATTTAATCCTCACCAATTCTTCCTCCAACCTGCGCATTATTTCCTCCTCTATCTGACTCTTCAATGTCATTCCCACTTTACCTTCCAGCTCTTCCTCCTCTCTTGTCTTCCTCGATTCTTCTCCCTTTATTTCCTCCTCAGCTTTAATTCCTCCTTCCTCTTCTTCCACATTCGCTTTCATCCTTTCTGCTTTTCCCCTCTCCTCCCTTTCTTTCTCTTCCTCATCTTCATTCCTCTCTTCCTCTGCCCTTTGCTGTCTCGCTTCAGTGTCGTTAATTTCCATCCCCCGTTCCTCACTCATTCCTTTTTCTTCCATTCTCATCCCCTCTGTCTCTTTGTCACTCATCCTATCTTCCTCTCCTTCTCCCATTCCCTTTCTCATCTCTTGATCCTCTCCCATTCCCTCCCTCTCTTCCTCTCCAATCCCCTCTCCCTCCTTCTCTTCCATCTCCTCTCCTTCCTTTATTCGGATCTCCTCTCTCTCCTCCTCTCCCATCCCCTCTCCCTCTTCCTCTCCCATCCTCTCTCTCTCCTCCTCTTCCATCCTCTCTATGTTTCTCATTCCCTCTCCTCCATTCACTTCTTCTTTCTTTCGCATCTGTTCTTTCTCTTCAATCTCTTCATTTTCTGCAATATCTTCTACCTCCCCATCTTCAATCTTCTCTTTCTTCTCTTCTTCTACTTCCTTCTTCTCTTCCACTTTTGCCCCCGTTTCTTCAGCCAATTTCTCTGCCTCTTCCCTGTTCTTTGTCACTTCCTCTTCCTGTTTGTCATTTGCACCGTTCTCTCTCTCCTCCTTCACTTTAGATTCCAGTGCCTTGTCATTGTCTTCCTCCTTCTCCTCTCCTCTCTCTCCTTCCTCACTCTCTTCTCTTTTATCGATCTCTATTGTTTCCTTCCTTTCCTCCTCTGTTTTATTACTCTCTTCCTCACCTTTCTTCCTCTTTTCCTCTTCCAAAACCTCCTCCTTTTCCTCTTTCATTTTCTTCCCATTTTCTTCATCCTCTTTTCTCTTCCCCTTTTCCTGCTCACTCTTCCTCAAACTGCCTTCTCTGTCAGCTTTCTCCTCAGATTCCTGTTCAAAGTACTCTTCTTCCTCCTCCTCCTCCTCCTCCTCACTTTCTAATACATTCATATCTTCTTGCCACTCCACCTGTCCCCTTTCCCCCTGCTCTTCATCGCTCAGCGCAGTGCACACTTCTTCTTCATCCTCCTCCACCTCCAGCCTCTTCCTTTCTTTCTCCTCCTGCCATTTCCTGTCATCTTCATCCTGGCGCTGCTGCTTGTTCTCATCACTCTGCAAGGCATTGCCCCGTGTTCTGTTTGGCTTTTTGTTCTCGAAAGTATCAAACTGACACACTTCTTCTTCATCCTCATCGTCATCTTTGATCAGAAACTTATAACGAGGTTCATTCTTCTTTTTCATGGACTCCATTACCTCCTCCTCCTTTTCTTTGTCCTATGACTGAGGTCAATTTTCTGATCATATATTCACCATTTCCCTTAGAAGACTAGCTTTTGTGTGATGCTGCCTGATGAGGATATCAGAGTAAACTACCCCTGCTGTGATAGTAGGTTTTGAACGGGCTCCGCTTAATAACAACCAATTTTCCTTACATGGAAGAATGCTTGAGATACATGACCTAAGAAATTGCTTGCAGAGTCCAGGATTTGTCTAGTTCCATGATGTTGTTCCTTGGAATCCCTGCCATGTGGCTCATGGACTTAATTCATGGCATTGAACCTCACTCCCTTGGTGCAGTGACAGTCCTAAGACCCAGTGCGATGAGTGCTCTGATCGCAGAACAGCCCCTTCCTTGAGACCCTTCATCTGAAAGGTTCCCCTATACACATGGGCTTCTTTTTTTGGTGGAGGAGGAGGAGGAAGAGGAGGAGGAGGAAGAGCAAACACTCTGCCAACAATCTTTCCTTTCATGAGATGTTACTGAGTTTTGAATAGTTGGGGGGGGGGCGGTGGTGTGTACTATGAGGTGTCCAATGTTTATGATGTCACATATGTTAATACATTGACCATTCAGCATCAAGCCCGTTCGTGTTGGCAATGGGGGTGGGGAGGGACGGGGGATGGGGAGTTGAGGATCCTTTCAGACTTTTCGCTCTGACAGTTGCCCGCTCAGGATATCCACTGTGAATACTAATGTGCTCCCTGAAAGGGTTAACACATTTCCAAGTATTCTTGCAGACACGGCAACTGTTTCCTTTGAGGGCAATCCTTCCCTCATTACCTTCATAAGAAGGTGATGGATGAGCCACCTTCTTAAACCTGCTGCAGTCCAGCTGGTGTAGGTACACCCATTGCGCTGTTAGGGAGGGAGTTCCAGGATTTTGGGCGAACAACAGTGAAGGAACAGCAGATATTTGCAAGTCAGGATGGTGAGTGGCTCAGAGGGGAACCTCCAGGTGGGGGTGTTCCCAGGCACCTGCTGCCCTTGTCCTTCTAGATGGGAGAGGTAATGGGTTGGGAGACTCTGTTGAAGGAATCTTGGTGAATTGCTGCAGCGCATCTTGTAGATGGTACACACGGCTGTCACTGTGCGTCGGTGGTGAAGGGAGTGAGTGTTTGTGGTTAGTGTGTCGATCGAGCGGGGCTGCTTTGTCCTGGGTGGTGTTGAGCTTCTCGAGTGTTGTTGGAGCTGCGCCCATCGAGGCAAGTGGAGAATATTCCATCACACTCCTGACTTGTGTTCTTATAGATGGTGGATAGACTTTAGGGGGATTACTTGCTGCAAAATTCCCAGCCTCTGACCTGTGTTCTAGCCTCAGTGTATGGTTTGTTCTGAGGCCATTAGTTAAGTTTTGTGGTCAATGGTAACCATCCAAGTTATTGATAGTGGGGCATTCAGCAAAGGTTACAACATTGAATGTCAGGGGGTGATGGTTAGATTTTTTTTGTTTAAGATGGCCGTGATGATCTTGGCATTCAAGGACTTGGAAAGGACAAATATACAAAGTTTTGGGGAGTAGGCCAAAGAATGGCACCAGTCCAACTGCTCATGCAGGCACGATGGGCCAAATGGTGTCCTTCTGACTCTGGCCAGTAAAGCATATACCATCACATTCCCGACTAGAGCCTGTTTGGTAGACCAGCCTTCGGCTTTCAAGTTTCTGACTCTGGCCAGTAGTCAAGGAATTTAGGTGACTGTAGTCAATAGTTAACCGTCTCCCTCTCAGCTTCCTTCCCCTTGCTGCTCAAGGATATTGATGGTGTTGGTGGGAATGCCATTGGTGTGGTGCGATTTGGGTGTTACTAACAAGGCTAGAAATTGCTGCTTGTCTCTAGTTGCCCTGGAACAGGCTGGTGGGACTTGCTAGGCCAGAGAGTCAGTTCAGAGTTATTGGATAAGGGGTCAGTTAGTTTAGTTGTCTGCATTGCTGGTTTGTGATGCAGTGTGATGCCAACAGAACACATTCAATTCCTGTACCAGCTGAGGTTATTCATGAGAATATGGAACAGTACAGCACAGGAACAGGCCCTTCAGCCCATTACAGCACAGGAACAGGCCCTTCAGCCCATTACAGCACAGGAATAGGCCCTTCAGCCCATTACAGCACAGGAACAGGCCCTTCAGCCCATCACAGCACAGGAACAGGCCCTTCAGCCCATCACAGCACAGGAACAGGCCCTTCAGCCCATCACAGCACAGGAACAGGCCCTTCAGCCCATCACAGCACAGGAACAGGCCCTTCAACCCATCACAGCACAGGAACAGGCCCTTCAACCCATCACAGCACAGGAACAGGCCCTTCAGCCCATCACAGCACAGGAACAGGCCCTTCAGCCCATCACAGCACAGGAACAGGCCCTTCAGCCCATCACAGCACAGGAACAGGCCCTTCAGCCCATCACAGCACAGGAACAGTCCCTTCAGCCCATTACAGCACAGGAACAGGCCCTTTGGTCCACCATGTTGTATTGAACATGGGGCCAAATTAAACTAATATCTATTCCCTGCTGTTGCTCCATACTGCTCTTTTCCTTGCATATTCCTGTGCTTATCTAAAAGCCCCTTAAATGCTCTTATCATTATCTGCCTCCATCACCACCCCTGGCAGCACATTCCACATACCTAGCACACTCTGTGTGTAAAAAAACCCTGCCCCTCACATCTCCTCTGAACTTTCCCTCTCAGTCAAGTGTGTGCCAAAGTGGAAATTAGACATTTCCACTTTGGGAAAAAGATTCTGTCAATCCTGCTGTGCCTCTCATCATTTTATATTCTTCTATCAGATCTCCCTTCAGCCTCCACTGCTCCAGAGAAAACATCCCCAAATTGTCCAGCCTCTCCTTGTAGGCCATACTCTGTAATCCAGGCAGCATCCTGGTAAACAACTTCTTCACCCTCTCCAAACCTCCAATCCTTTCTGTAATGTGGTGACATTGCCACTCACCTCAGAGTTGTGAATCTGTGAAATTTGCTACCCCAAAGTGTGATGGATGCTGGGATGGTGAGTAAATTTAAGGAGGAGTGAGACAGATTTTTATTTGTAATGTGTTGAAGAGTTATGGGGACAAAGCAGGAAAATGGGAATGAGGAGCGTATCAGCCATGATGGAATGGTGGAGAGGACCCAATGGGCTGAATGGCCTAACTCTGCACCCCCAACTTTCTCTGCTCAAAGAGCCTACTGAAACACTCCAACCCAGGCAGCATCCTGAGGAATCTCCTTTGTACTCTGTCTAGTGCAATTACATCCTCCCTAAACTGTGACCAGAACTGTATAGAGTATTCTATCTGTGGCTGAACCAGCATTTTATACAGCTCCATTCTCACCTGTCATCTTATATTCTATGCCTTGGTTAATAAAGGCAAGTGTCCCATCTTATCTACCTGTCCTGCTGCCTTCAGCGACTGATGGGCATGCACCCCAAGGTCCTGCTGATCCTATGTATTTTCTGCTTTTCATTGTATTTTCTCTTGCCTTGCTGGTCCTCCCAAAATACATCACCTCTCACTTTTCAGGGTTAAATTCCATTTGCCACTGTGCTGCCACTTATACCACCCTCTAATTTTAAGCTTTCCTCCTCACTAATTATCACACCACCAATTTTTGTCTCATCTGCAAACTTATTGATTATATCCTCCTCCCCTCCCTACCATCTCCCATCCAACGTGCTTGAAATCTACTCCAGTGCTTCCCCACGACTGCATCCCCAATCCATTCCCTGAAACTCCACTCCGGGTCTTCTATTCGCTCGCCATGTGCTGACGCCGGAAACTGAAAAGTGGGCCTCCTGTCCGCTAGGGTAGCGTCGGCTTCGGAGGTTAACTAATCATCAGGCAAGCCCCACTCCCGCGAAACACGGCAGTTCGCGCCTGCGTATACTTGGGCGAACCACGGCAAGGTGGAGGCTGCAGTCTTCGCACGGGTCAACCTGGGTGCTACTATCTGCCAGTCCGGCAGACGGCGCCAACGTCAGAGGAATTGTCACCTTGCAGCTCCCCTTTAACACCCCTACCTACTCTCCCAACCCAGAGGCATGTAAAAAGAAAATACTTTGGATGCTGGAATATGACACAAAAACAGAAAATGCTGGAAAATCTCAGCGGGTCTGACAGCATCTGTGGCGAAAGAATAAAGACGCTTCATCACACTTGAAACCAGAGATCCCACTAGGGATCTGCTGCACAGGCGCTTACACGCTTCCCTCACCATGCTCCAAGGCGGCGCCAGCATAATCTCCCGGACACGCCCCCCCCGGACACGCTCCCGTCCAAGGGAGGGAAAGGGAGTAGATTCTTCCCTTTCTTTCCGACAGGTCGGCGCCAGCGCCGGAGGAATCATCATCTCGCGGCCCCCCCCAGAGGTCCCGCCTCTGTGGGATATGCGCGCGCGCTGCATGATCTGCTGCGCACGCGCAAAGACGCTTCCCTTACATCCGGCAGGGCGGCGACAGCGCCGGAGGACCTTGAAGTCGCCAGCCCCGCCCCCAACCCCAACCTCACGCTTGCGCAGCGGGGCCGCCATCCGGGCATCCCGGCGGCGGTGGCGGCGACAACATGGCCGATGTTGTTCAGGTGAGAGAGAGGAGGGAGGAAAAAAAATAATGTCCCCTTTTCTTCTCCCATTCCCCAGTCCAACTAGAAAGGGGGAAGAACATCTCCCCCAATCTAAGCAGCCCTCAAACACTCAACAGAGACCGTTTCCTATCTTTAGAAAAATTGCCCTCCCTTCCCCCCCCCCAAACCAGCACCACCATTTTATTTAAAGCCATCCTCTCCTTCTCCCTCACCAAATACCAACAAATCCCTCCTTTCCACACCAATCAAACCTCCAAGACTGGTCAGTTTAAAGTCAGATGGGTGGGGGCCGTTTAACTTCATTTCATTTTGAAAAAATTTTGGTCTCTGCTGTTAAATTTCTCTTTAAAATTGAAAAGGTGGGGGGAGGGGATGGTTTACTCATAAGAAACTAGAAGCAGGAGTAGGTTATGTGGCCCATCAGGTTGGTACCAACAACAATCCCACCCAGGCCTTATCCCTGCATCCTCTTTCCCCAGTAATCAAACAAATGGGCAATTTAGCATGGCCAGTGCACTAACCTGTATATCTTGAGAGAAAACCAGAGTATCTAGTTGAAATCTGTGCAGCCACTGGGAGAACGTGCAAACCCCACACCGAAGTTGTGAAACAGCAGTGCTAGCTGCTATGCTACTTTTTGTTGGGGTCATTATATATCCCCCCCCGGCACCCTTCCATCCAGGTGTGTACGGTGAGCCCCAATATTGAACCCCCTCCAGCACCTTTTCATCCAGGTGTCTGCAGTGAGCCCCAATATTGAACTCCCAGCCCAGGCACGGAATCTAATTCGATATCCCTTGATCCGTTTAGCCCCGAGAGCTATATCTAATTCTTGAAATCATATAATGTTTTGGCCTCAAATAACTTTGTGGTAGTGAATTCCACATACTGGCTGAAGAAATTTCTCCTCATCTCAGTTTTAAAAGGTTTACCCCTTATCCCCAAATTATAATCCCTAGTTCTGGACTCCCCCACCATTGGGAACATCTTTCTCAATCTACTCTGTCTAACTCTGTTTGAATTTTATAAGTTTCTATGAAGTCTCCTCTCTTTTAAACACCGGCGAATATGGTTTGTGCATTTTCTTTTTTAAGTACCAAACAGAAACAGGATTTTTTTTGGGGGGGTGGTAGGGAGGGTGGGTAATGTAGAAGAATGGAATCCAGAAACTCATCTATTTTATTTTATTAATGTCACAAGTAACAATTAACACTGAAATGAGTTACTGTGAAAAACTCCTGGTCGCCACACTTTGGCACTCATTTTGGATAAGCTGAGGGAGAATTTAGCGTGGCAAATGCATCTAACCAGCATGTCTTTCAGACTGTTGGAGGAAATCGGAGCAGCCAGAGGAAACCCACGCAGACATGGGGAGAATGTGGAGTCTGCAAACAGTGACCCAAGCTGGAAATCAAACCTGGGTTATAGAACCTAGAAGTAGGAATATGCCATTTAGCCCTTCGACCCTGCTTTGCCATTCATTTTGATCATGGCTGATCATCAGATTCCTGATCTGTTTTTCTCCCTTTTCCTTTGGTCCTTTATCTAATGTAGAAACAGTAAGGCTGCAGTGTTTGCCACTGTGCCACCCCATGTGATGTTCTGTTTCACTATCTCTCTCCTCCCTCCCTGACCTCCTGTTTCCTCTGACCTCTGTTTTCTCTCTCCCCACATATTTTTCACTTTCTCTCTCTCCTACTCTTCCTGTCTTCTCCTCTCTTTCCCTATGCCTCAAAACTCTTTCTGTCCTTTTCTATCTCTGTCTCACTCTGTGTGTGTGTCTCTCTCTCTCTCAGACATATACCAGTGGATAGACACACAGACGTGTGCAGGGACAGAAATCTGATGAGAGAAGGTGATGGCCTAGTGGTGTCTTCGACAGACTATTAATCCAGAAACTCAGCTAATGTTCTGGGGACCCGGGTTTGAATCCCACCACTGTGGAATTTGAATTCAGTTTTAAAATAACTGGAATTAGGAATCTACCAATGATCCATGAAACCATTGTTGATTGTTGGAAAAACCCATCTGGTTCACTAATGGCCTTTAGGGAAGAAAATCTGCTGTCCTTACCCGGTCTGGGCTACATGTAATTCCAGAGCCGTAGCAATGTGCCTGACTCCAAGGGCAGTGTGTGATGGGCAACAAATGCTGACCCAGCCTGTGATGTCTCACGAATGAATAACAAAAAAAATTGAACCCCCACCTTGCCCAGAGAAGGTCTCTTCTTTTATCAGACCTTTATTTGTCTAGCTTCTCTTCTGAATTTTAAGGGGAAGGGATTAAAAGTAAATTTTGATTTGATCCCCTTCACCCTACCCACCCCAAAATCTTAGATGGGACTGTATACTTTGGGATCTGTATGTTGAATTGGGTTCCCCCTTCTCTTTCCTCAATCAAGAAGGGAAATTCTAGAGTTTGGAAACTAAATTATATTGGGATCCCTTGTTCTCTTCCTGTAATTTAGGAGAAATTTGTGAAATATAAACTGAATTGGGTTCCTGTTCCCTAAATCTAAGGGGAAAAAATAGGTTGGTGTTTAGAAGAAAGGTGAAGGGGAGCGATTGGATTGGGAATTGTGAATTGCTTTGGATTGCATTCCCTTGCTACTGCAACCCCCATCTTTTCCAGCTTCCACCCCCTGCAAAGATCTCCCAACAATGTGCGTCTCTATTTAGGAGTGGGGGGAGACTGGCTTGCTTGCTTCAGGAGCCTGAGGCCCTTGTGCAGGACTGACTAAGCACCAAGAGCTGACACACCGCCTTCTCTCTGCCTCCACATTGCTGGCTGGAGCAGGCTGCTTTCAGTCCATTCTCAAGTGTCTTTTAATGGAGTGAAGGGAATGAATCTGATCTGATCCTGCAGTGCTATATGTTCTTTTTTCCGTCTGTATAGATCTTGTGGGGGATTTTGTTTAAAACGCTAAAACCTATTTGTACATGCGTCCAAATGGTGCAAGGCACACCAGGGTTTCAGGAGGTGAAGAAAAGAAGCTTGTGATAAAGGTGGTGGGGAATGCAAGGGCATGTCGAGGAAACAAACTGCTTGTTTTTTTAAACGTTTGTTTTTCTTGCTCTTAAACTGAAGCCCTTTCTGTCTCTCTTTTACGAAAGAGCTGTGAAGCATTCTAATATGGAGATAAATTGGCTTCAGTTCTAGATCTCTGCACAGCAATTTGCTTTCTTATATTTTAAAAAGAATATTTTGTTTGCTGTGGGAAAGCTGCTTTTTTTCTTTGCAGGATTGTTGGGTGTGCAAAGTGTAAATTACTTTGTTTAATATCCCCTGTGAACTGATCATTGTGTGAACGTGTTTGAAAAATTGGTTTATTTCAAAGATTTTGGCCAAACATTGTGTGTGTGTATTGAAGGCAAAACTATGTCTTTTAAGTGCATTCGTATAGATGCCGCCTGCTAGACGCAGTGACTGAAATGGCCTTTTGTATGATTGCTTTAAGTGATTTTTTTCAATTAGATTTGCATTTCTTGTTATGGCACAAGTTGATCTCTGCTCAGAATCTTTTTAAACCTTGCTCCAGTATTTTGATTTGTCTTTTGGGGAAATCTAAAGCTTTTTTTTTGAATCTTCAGCAGGTTGTCTCTTGGGTTTTACTTCCTCTTAATAGCACGTGGTTTTGAGTTGCAAACAGGGAGGCAGAAATGGCTTGGGGTTAAATGTCATTTAATGACTTTTGAAATGTCTCAATGTGGGGCAGTCTACCAGGGGAATTAATTTTAAAAAAAAACTTATGCCCATTTTGTACTTAGCATTTTGCAGAGAGCATTTTGCTTCTGGATCATAGATTCATGGTACTCATCATCATGACAACATCTGAATGACAGTATATTCAGGTGTGTGTGTTTTTAAAATTCAATCTTCTCCACCCCTTTTCAGCTGGAGTGGACTGCAGGCTAATGGTCTAACCATTAAGCAGCTAGTGTTCAGTTTAGATGGAGCTGTGTGTGTGTGTGAATGTCTTTTGAATGCAGTCTACAAATGGAGTTTTATGGCCTTGTTGCCTCCAGTTTCGATTTCCAAGCTTGCTCCTGTCTGGCCTACCTCCTCGCGCACTCTGTAAACCCCAGTCTCATATGTATCTTGTGACCAGCTGCTGATCCAATACCAATGCTGACTCACATTTGCCTCTTGATTGATGATGCTTTGGTGCTTTTGCCCCCCACCCCCACCCCCTGTGCACCTTTGAAGGTCTTACTTCCATCCTGCCATAGTTGGAGTTTTACAGCACAGCAACAGGCCCTTCAGCCCATCATGTCCATGCTGGCCATCAAGCAGCTGTCTATTCTAATCCCATTTCCTGTCATTTGGTCAGTAGTCTTGGGTGCTGTGACAGTTCAGGTGCTTATTTAAATGCTTCTTAAATATTGAGGGTTCCTGCCTCTGCCACCATTTCTGACAGAGGTTCCAGATTCCTATCATCTTGGGGGCGGGGTGCCCCCTGGTCATTGACGCCCCCCCCCCCCCCCCCCCCCAGATGTTCTGTTCTATCTGTGTCCCCCATAATTTTGTACACCTCAATCAGATTACCCCTCAGCCTTCTCTGCTCTGAAGAAAACAACCCTAGCCTGACCATCCTCTTTTCATATTTAAAATGCTGCAGCCCAGGCAGCATACTGGCGAATCACCACTGCAAAAAAACAACCACCTCCCCCGTGCAATCACATCGTCCCTATACTGTGGTGACCAAAACTGCACATAGTACTTCAACTTTACCTAAGCTAGCAGCTTCCTATCACTAACATCACTGCATGGTTCAGTGTTAATGTTTGGTAATTCTCCCGTGCAGTGCCTCAATGTACAAGGCGTGAGAGAAATGGGTATTTTTGTTTTGCTTGTAGAAGAATGGAAGTTTTCTGTGCATTTAGCCCCCTCGAAAAGTGTGGATTCAACCATTTTGTGCCTCATCCTCTGTGATTCCCTCCGAGCGCAGTGGTGATGTTTGATGAAGATTGGTCGGAGGACTAGCTAACATGTCTCAAATGCTGCTTTGGATGCAAGTGTGTGGAGCCTCCCCGTTAACCTGCTGCAAGTGGAATGGGCTTTACGGGATACAATTTGTGTGCATCATGTCCTTTATCAAGTTGACAGACTTGTGATTTCTAGTAACTGAATGATGATGGAATGGGATGCTGCAGTGAGCAGAATGTCAGGAGAATTTTATTGTGCATATCACTGGCTTGGCAGTGATTGGCATCACTGCCCTGGATGGCGAATGTTAGAGTAACCTTACATGACCTCCAAATGAGTATTTTTCATTCTAGAATTTTCTCTGGGCATTACGTAGTATCACAGATCTTGGGCCAGTATGTCCATCTTTGCTGTGTATTTGCTTTAGCCTTATCAATGCTGCTGAGATATCTTCTCGATTGTCCTGTGCACAGAGCTGCTTGGGAAACGTAAGACAGGGGTGGCCAAGATTTGCCACTTGAGCTGGGATAGAGCCTCTTGTCAAACTAGTGGACATCTTCGATTGAAAGGGACTGTGCTGAATAAGCTCGTGCAATCGTGGAGTCTTGCACCTGAAAAGCAAGGTCATTCAGCCCATTGTCCCTGTGCCAGCATTTTTGACTGCCCTCTGGGGAAGGATTAAATAGACTTGTCCTTTTATTCCCTCTGGAGGTTAGAATGAGAGGTGATCTTGTGCTAACATGCAAGTCTCATCAGGGTAGATGGAGGAAAGATGTTTCTCCTGGTTGGCATGTCTAGAACTAGAGGACACAATCTCAAGTTGAGGCAGATCAGTTAGGACAGAGAAGATGAAGAATTTCTTCATCTGAGGGTGCTGAA
Source organism: Sphyrna mokarran (assembly GCA_024679065.1). Lineage (NCBI taxonomy): Eukaryota > Metazoa > Chordata > Chondrichthyes > Carcharhiniformes > Carcharhinidae > Sphyrna > Sphyrna mokarran. The sequence continues at coordinate 84,145,403 of JAGIQG010000013.1, read as the reverse complement.
TCTTTGGAATTCTCTTCTTCAGAAGGCTGCGGAGCCTCAGTCACTGAGCATGCTCATGATTGCCATGAATAAGGGATACAGGGATATTACAAGCAAATGGCATCGGTTAGAAAGGTCAACCATGATCTCATTGGGTAGTGGAGTGGGGTCGAGGGTTGAATAACCTCCTCCCAATGGTGAAGCAAGCTCGAAGGTCCAAATGACCTCTGCCCAGTGGAGGAGTGGGTTCAATTGCACTGTGGCACCAGTCTTGATCTTTGAATTCCTGGCCTGGAGTGAACCTTAAATCTGGAATCCTGTGACATAGAGGAGAGAGTGCCATCACTAAGACGTGGCTGGCATCCTGACATGGAACAAAGAAATTTATAGCACAAGAACAGGCCCTTCGGCCCTCCATACTGCCGACTGAACTAATATTCCCCATCCTCCAGGGATCATATCCCTCTATTCCCATCCTATTCATATATTTGTCAAGACACACCTTTAAAAGTCACTATTGCATCCGCTGCCACCATCTCTCCCAGCAGCGAGTTCCAGACACCCACCACCTTCTCTGTAAAAAAAAACTCGCCTTGTACATCTTTAAACTTGTCTCTCTCACCTTAAACTTATGCTTCCTATTAATTAACTCTTCCACCTTGGGAAAAAGTTTCTGACTATCCACTCAGTCTTGTAGACCCCTCATAATCTTGTAGACTTCTGTCAGGTCGCCCCTCAACCTCTGTCGTTCCAGTGAGAACAAACTAAGTTTCTCCAACCTCTCCTTATAAGTAATGTTCTCCATACTAGGCAACATCCTGGTAAATCTTTTCTGTACCCTTTCCGAAGCCTCCATGCCCTTCTGGTAGTGTGGTATTGAATGCTATATTTCAAGTGTTGCCTGTCTAAAGTTCCACAAAGCTACAACATGACTTGCCAATTTTTAAACTGTGCCTTAGTCGATGAAGGCAAACATGCTGTATGCCTTTTTGCCTATCTTCTTCACCTGCATTGCTGGTTGTGGCAACACCCAGATCTCTTTGCCTATTAATACTCTTAAGGGTTCTCTATTTACTGTATATTTCCGATCTGTATTAGATCTTACAAAATGCATTACTTCACGTTTGTCCAGATTTAACTCCATCTGCCATCTCTCTGCCCAAGTCTCCTCATGGCATAGAAGGTAGCAGTGGAAGGGTGTGTTTCTGAATGGAGGGCTGTGACAAGTGGTGTTCCTCAGGGATCAGTGCTGGGACTTTTGCTGTTTGGAATTATATATAAATGATGTGAAGTAAAATATAACTGATTTGATTAGTAAGCTTGAAGGTGACACAAAGGTTGGTGGATTTGCGGATAGGACCAGAGGATACAGCAGGAGAGGCAAGGGAGGAAATTGCTGGAGCCTTGAGAGAAATCTATGTATCCTCACTGGTTACGGGGGAGGTATGTACAGTAGCAAGTCCCACAACACCAGCTTAAAGTCCAACCAATTTATTTGACAGTAAACTCAAGCTTTCAGGGTTTGCCCCTTCGTCAGGTGAATAGCCATTAGGTCCTAGAGGATTGGAAAATTGGTTGGACTTTAAGCTGGTGTTGTGGGACTTGCTACTGTATATACCTCCCCCGTAACCAGTGAGGATACATAGATTTCTCTCAAGGCTCCAGCAATTTCCTCCCTTGCCTCTCCTGCTGTATCCTCTGGTCCTATCCGCAAATCCACCAACCTTTGTGTCACCTTCAAGCTTACTAATCAAATCAGTTATATTTTACTTCACATCATTTATATATAATTCCAAACAGCAAAAGTCCCAGCACTGATCCCTGAGGAACACCACTTGTCACAGCCCTCCATTCAGAAACACACCCTTCCACTGCTACCTCCTGCCTTCTATGACCGTTGTAGAGATGCTGGCGTTGGATTGGGGTAAACTCAGTAAGAGGTCTGGCAACACCAATTTTAAATCCAGCCGATTTATTTGATAGTAAATCTGCTAGCTTTTGGCGTTTGTGCCTTTGTCAGGCGAATGAGGTGTTCCGGTCACCAAAAGCGCGCACATCAGCACAGACAGTTTACAGGTTACTGATTAGAATGCGAATCCTTACACCTAACCTGCTATTCGAGTCTTAAAGTGGCTAACAATGTGAGTGCAAGGAACACTGAGCACTGAGGTTAGAGAGATGTGTATTGTCTCCAGACAGCACAGTAAGTGAGGTTTTTTGCTAACCCAGGCAAGTCATGGGGGTTTCTATGACCAGTTTTGTATCCAAGTTGGTAGCTCACCTCTGATCCTGTATGACTTCACCTTCTGCACCAGTTTGCCATGAAGGATCTTGTCGAAGGCTTTATTGAAGTCCATGTAGACAATATCCACTGCCCTATCTCATCAATCATCTTTGCCATTTCCTCGAAAAAACTCAATCAAGTTTCGTGAGACACGACCTTCCCTTCAGAAAACCATGTTGCCTTTCGCTAATATGTCCACTTATTTCCAAGTGGAATAAATCTCAAGGAGTTCTCTCCAATAATTTCCCTACCACAAATGTAAGGCTCACAGGCTTGTAATTACCTGGATTATTCTTGCTAAGAATTGCTATTTTCCAATCCTCTAGGACCTAATGGCTATTCACCTGACGAAGGGGCAAACCCTGAAAGCTTGAGTTTACTGTCAAATAAATTGGTTGGACTTTAAGCTGGTGTTGTGGGACTTGCTACTGTATATACCTCCCCTGTAGCCAGTGAGGATACATAGATTTCTCTCAAGGCTCCAGCAATTTCCTCCCTTGCCTCTCTCAGTATCCTGGGGTATATCCCATCAGGCTCTGGGGACTTGCCTACCTTAATGTTTCTCAAGAACCCCAATACCACCACCTTTTTAATTTCAACATGACTCAAACTATCTGCACACCCTTTCCCAGATTCATCATCCACCATGCCCTTTTTTTGGCGAATACTGATGCAAAGTATTCATTTAATATGTCATCCATTTTCTCTAGCTCCATAGTAGATTCCATTCCTTGTCCTTGAGTGAAAGACCTCTGCGGTGCTCTGAGTTGGATTGAGATCCGGGTAAAGAGTGATGTGTTTAAAAACTGTTTTGCAAAACCCCTTGTAGCATTGGTCAGGAACATCAGTGGAATTGAGTGCTTCCTGTTGTTTTACTTAACACGTGCAGCGCTTAGTGTAGAACCAGGCTTGTCCCAGATTCCAACCTCTGATGGTGATGGATTCCCTTATCTGGGCCAAGAGTGGAAAAATCCACCAGGATTTCCACTCCTGATTGTGAACGCCTCATGAAAGTGGCCACAATGGTCTCGTCTCGGCTTGGGGATGAATGGCCATGAGAATGGATAAAGTGGATGAGCTTAGGCATGGATTGCTGCTTGGGAATGTGATGTGATGGCCATTACGGGACTTGGATGTCTCAGGGACAGACTGGGAACTTCAGGTGCCGGGATTCAGATGCTTCAGGAAAGGGGGCAAAAGAGGTGGCAGAGTGGCACTGTTGATCAGGGACAGTGTCACGGCTGTAGAGAAGATGGATGATGTGGAGGCACTGTCTATGGAGTCTTTGTGGGTGGAAGTTAGCTTTTATTGGTAGGGGGATTGAATTTAGGAGCCGCAGCATCATGTTGCAGCTGTACAAAACTCTAGTGCGGCCGCACTTGGAGTATTGTGTGCAGTTCTGGTCGCCACATTATAAGAAAGATGTGGAGGCATTGGAGAGGGTACAGAGGAGGTTTACTAGGATGTTGCCTGGTATGGAGGGCAGGTCCTATGAAGAGAGGTTGAAGGATTTGAGGTTGTTTTCGTTAGAAAGGAGGCGGCTAAGGGGGGATCTTATTGAAGCATATAAGATAATTAGAGGTTTGGATAGGGTGGACAGTGATAGCCTTTTTCCTAGGATGGAGAAAGCTAGCACGAGGGGACACAGCTTTAAATTAAGGGGTATGAGTTATAGGACGGATATCAGAGGTAGGTTCTTTACTCAAAGAGTGATTAGGGAGTGGAATGCCCTGCCTGCAGCTGTTGTAGATGCGCCAAGTTTGGTGGCGTTTAAGAGGTTAGTTGATAAGTATATGGATGAGAAGGGAATGGTTTAGTTAGGAGGGGCATTGCTTTTTATTTTGGTCGGCACAACATCGAAGGCCGAAGGGCCTGTTCTGTGCTGTATTGTTCTATGTTCTATGTTCTAAGTTAGGAACAGCAAGGGGTCAATAACTTTGCTGGGTGTTTTCTATAGGCCGCCTAATAGTGACAGGGAAGTTGAAGTGCAGACAGGGAAACAGATCCTGGAGAGATGTAGTAAAACAGAGTTGTCGTGATGGAAGACTTAATTTCCCAAACATCAACTAGAATATCCCTAGAGTAAGGAGTTTAGATGGGGAGGAGTTTGTTAGGTGTTTCCTGACATAGTACATGGATAAGCCTACGAGAGGAGAGGCTGTACTTGACATAGTGCTGGCTAATGAACCAGGACAGATGTCAGATCTCTCGGTGATGGCGCACATAATTCTATCTCCTTCATGATTGCATTGGAAAGAGATAGGATCAGGCAGGATAGCAAAGTGCTTATCTGGAGTAAGGGGAAATATGAAGACATCGGGGAGAAAATTGGATGAGTAAACTGGAAGGTGGTGTTCTTGAGGAAAAGTGCTGAAGGAAGGTGGCAGATTTTCAAGGAATGTTTGTCTGAAGCTCTTCATGACAATGTTCCGATGAGACGAGGAGGTTTTGATAGGTCACGGGAACCATGGTGCATGAAGGATGTGATGAACCTAGTCAGGAAGGAAAGACAGGCATACAAAAGGTGCAGGGAGCTAGGAGATGTTAAGGATCTAGAGGAGTATAGGGGTTGTAGAAAGGAGCTTGAAAAGGAAATTAGGAGAGACAGAAGGGGTCATGAGAAGGCCTTGGTAGGTAAGATTAAAGAGAATCCCAAAGCGTTTTACAAATATGTGAAGAGTGAAAGGATGAGAAGTGAAGGATTAGGACTTATAAAAGGTGAAGGGGGAAAACTGTGTGTGGAACGGAAGAAATGGAAGAGGTGCTTAATGAGTACTTTGCCTCGGTATTCATGGTGGAAAGTGATCTGGGAGTTGTACTGAAGGTTTGTGATGGACTGAAAAGATTGAGTATGTGGATGTTAGCGGATGTGTTGGAACTTTTAAATTCTATCAAGCTAGATGAGTTGCCGGGATCAAATGGGATGTGCCTCAAGTTACTGTGGGGAGGTGAGGTAAGTGATTGCAGAGCCCCTGGTGATGATTTTTGCGTTGTTGTTGGAGATGGGAGAGGTTCCGGAGGATTGGAGAATTGCAGATGTGGTTCCTATTTCCAAGAAAAGAAACAGGGATAGCCTGGGAAATTACCGACCGGTGAGTCTGACCTCACAGGCTGGTAAGTTAATGGAGAGGATTGTGAGGGACAGGATTTATGAGCATTTAGAGAAGTTTAACATGATCATAAATAGTCAACACGGCTTTGTCAAGGGCAGGTCATGCCTTATTGCCTAGCTGAGTCTTTTGAAAATGTGACTGAACACGTTGATGAAGGAAGAGTGGTGGATGTGGTTTACATGGATTTCAGCAAGGTGTTTGATAAGGTCCCCCATGCAAGACTTCTTGAAAAGCTGAGAGGGCATGGGATACAAGGGGCTTTGGCCTTGTGGATCCAGAACTGGCTTGCCTGCAGAAGGTAGAGAGTTGTTGTGGATGGGTCTTGTTCTGCATGGAGGTCAGTCATCAGTGGAGTGCCCCAGGGATCTGTTCTGGGACCCTTGCTGTTTGTCATTTTCATAAATGACCCAGATGAGAAAGTGGAGGAATGGGTTAGTAAGTTCGCCGATGATACGAGGGTTGGTGGTGTTGTGGATAGCCTGGAGGATTGTCAGAAGTTGCAGCGTGGCATAGATAGAATGCAAGACTGGGTGGAGAAGTGGCAAATGGGCTTAAATGTAGATAAATGTGTAGTGGTCCATTTTGGCAGAACCAACAGAATGAAGGAGTATAATATCAAGGGTAGGAGTCTTGGCAGTGTTGAGAAGCAGAAGGACTCTGGGGTCCGGGTCCACAGGACTCTTAAATCGGCCTTGTAGGTGGAGGATGTGGTTAAGAAGGCTATGGTGTACTGGCCTTCATTAATCGAGGGATTGAGTTTAGTAGTTGGGAGGTAATGCTGCAACTTTATAAGACCGTTGTCAGACCCCACTTGGAGTACTGTGTGCAGTTCTGGTTGCCTCATTACAGGAAGGATCTGGAAGCTATTGAGAAGGTGCAGAGGAGATTTATGAGGATTTTGCCTGGATTGGGAGGCATGCCTTATGAAGATAGGTTGAGAGAGCTAGATCCCTTCTCCCTGGAGAGATGAAGGTTGAGAGGCAACCTGACAGAGGTTTATAAGATGTTGGGAGATGTAGATCAGGTGTATTCTTGGAGGCTATTTCCCAGGGCTGAATTGGTCGCTACAATGGGACACAGGTTTAAGGTGCTGGGGAGCAGGTACAGAGGAGATGGTAGGGGTACGTTTTTCACTCGGAGGGTGGTGAGTGAGTGGAATCGGCTACCGTCAGTGATAGTAGAGGCGAACTCGCTGGGGTCTTTTAAAAGACTTCTGGATGAGTACGTGGGATTTAATGGGATTGGGAGTTACAGATAGTTCTATGGCCTGGTAGGTATAGGTACGATCGGTGCAACTTCTGGGCCGAAGGGCCTATTTATACTGTAGTGTTCTATGCTCTATAATGAGTCATGAGTGGGCAGCTCGTCACACCCTTGGCCCCTGTGTGAGTCAGGTGGGGAAGTATTTCAGACAGCTTTTACATGATGGACCAATGCTAAGTCCACCACTGACACAGTTTTACGAACACTGTGCCTCACTGAGGCTATTCTGTTAGATTTAACAAGATGCCAACACTCATGCTTTCAGTAACCACATTGATTTAGGCTCTCAAACTCTGTTAAATGATCAGTGCTGCTACGATTGTCCCGTTTTCAATCCTTTTGCACCAAGTGAAGCTAGTGCAAGGTCCATGGACTCTACAGTGTACTTGCTGCAGTTTTGGAATTGTGTGGACCATGTGGAAAATTACCCACAGCTTGTGTCCTTCACTCCCTAAAGCCTGTTCACCATGTAGAAGGCACAGGTCAGGAGTGTAACAAGTGTAGCTCCGACAACATCCCACTCTCGCTTTCTCTCCATACCCCTTGATTGCTTTAGGCACAAAGGTTACGTCTAGCTCCCTCTTGAGCATATCTAACAAACTGCCCCAACAACTTTCTGTGGTCGAGAGTTCCACAGGTTCACAACTCTGAGGGAAGAAATTCTTATCCATCTCAGTCCTGAATGGCTTACCCCTTATTCTTAGGCTGTGACCCCTAGTTCTGCACTTCCCCAGTATTAGGAACATTCTTCCTGCATCTAGCCTGTCCAGTCCATTCAGGATTTTACATGTTTCAATGAGATCCCCTCCTAAATTCCAGTGAGTACAAGCCCAGTCTATTCAATCTGTCTTGATATGCCAGTCCTGCCATTTGAGATATCAGTCTGGTGAACCTTCACTGGACTCCCTCAATGGCAAGAATGTCCTTCCTTAGACTAGAAGGCCAAAATTGCTCACAGTACTCGAGGTGTGCCCTCACCAATGCCCTGTAAAACTGCAGCAAGACATCCTTACTCCGATACTGAAATCTTGCTATGAAGACCAGCATGCCATTAGCTTTCCTGACCACGTGCTGTACTTACAGACCAACCTTAAGTGACTGATCCACCATGACACCCAGGTCACATTGCACTTCCCCTTTTCCTAAACTACCACCATTCTGATCATCTTTCTTCCTGTTTTTACTACCAAAGTGGATAACATATTTATTCACGTAATATTGCATTTGGCCACTCGGCCAGTCTGTCCAAGTCACCCTGCAGCCTCTTAGTATTCTGCTCACAGCACACATTGCCACCCAGCAAGTGTCATCTGCACATTTACATTCAGTTCCTTTGTCCAACAATTAAGGTACATCGTGAATAGCTGGAGTCCCAGCACTGAACCCTGTGGTACTCCACTAGTCTTTGCCTGCCACTCTTTTATTCCCACTCTCTGCTTCCTGTCTGCCAACCAGTTCTCTATCCACATTAATATATTACCCCCAAAACTGAGTTTTAATTTTGCTCACTAACCTCTTGTGTGGGACCTTGTCAAAAGCCTTTTGGAAGTCTTGACACACAACATCTACTAGTTCACCATTTTCCACTGTACTGGTCACATCCTCAAAAAATTCTAGAAGATTTGTCAAGCACAATTTCCCTTTAGTCAGTCTGTGCTGACTTGGATCAATCCTGTTTCCGCTTTCCAAATGCTCATTATTATAGCCTTAATAATTACTCCAGCATTTTCCGCACTGTTGATATTAAGGTAACCAGTCTATAATTTCCTGTGTTTTCTCTCTCCTTTTTTAAATAGTGAGATTACATTAGCGACCCTCCAGTTCACTAGAACTGTTCCAAGTCTGTAGAATGCTGAAAAATGATCACCTTTGCATCCACTATTTCTAGGGCCACTTCCTTGAATACTCTGGGCTGCAGAGCATCAGGTCCTGGGGACTTGGTGAGTTTTAATCCCAGCAATTTCCTCAGTACAATTTCGTGACTAATAAGGGTTTTTTTAGGTTTCCTATCCAAGTGCTCTGTCCCTTAGTGTTTCTAGCTCCAGTAACAGTAGCAGTATCTGCCTTCCAACTTTTGTCTCACTCTTATCTATTCCATATCATCACATCTGGCTGTTCATTTTTCATCCCTTAAAGCCTTATTATTGCTGTCCGTGCGGTTATGCACCCACTGTGCTGTTAGGGAGGCACTTCAGGAATTTTAATGTAGATTTGCAACAATATTGGAAGAACTCATATTTTTCCAAGTCAGGATGGTGAGTGGCTTGAAGAGAAACTCGCAGATAGTGTTCCTGTGTATCTATTGCCTTTGTTCTTCTAGGTGGTAGAGTTCACGGGTTTGGAAGGTGCTGTTGAAGAAGCCTTGGTGAGAACATAGAACAATACAGCACAGAACAGGCCCTTCGGCCTTCGATGTTGTGCCGACCAAAATAAAAAGCAATGCCCCTCCAAACTAAACATTCCCTTCTCTTCCATATACTTATCAATTAACCTCTTAAACGCCACCAAACTTGGCGCATCTACAACAGCTGCAGGCAGGGCATTCCACTCCCTAATCACTCTTTGAGTAAAGAACCTACCTCTGATATCCGTCCTATAACTCATACCCTTAATTTAAAGCTGTGTCCCCTCGTGCTAGCTTTCTCCATCCTAGGAAAAAGGCTATCACTGTCCACCCTATCTAAACCTCTAATCATCTTATATGTTTCGATAAGGTCCCCTCTTAGCCGCCTCCTTTCTAACGAAAACAACCTCAAATCCCTCAGCCTCTCCTCATAAGACCTGCCCTCCATACCAGGCAACATCCTGGTAAACCTCCTCTGTACCCTCTCCAATGCCTCCACATCATTCTTATAATGTGGGGACCAGAACTGCACACAATACTCCAAGTGCGGCCGCACTAGAGTTTTGTACAGTTGCAACATGATGCTGCGGCTCCTAAATTCAATCCCCCTACCAATAAAAGCTAAGACTCCATAGCCTTCTTAACAACTTTATCCACTTGACTGCCTACTTTCAGGGATCTATTGACACATACACCAAGATCCTTCTGTTCCTCAACACTATTAAGAGCCCTACCATTAGCCCTATACTCTACACATTTATTGTTCCTGCCAAAGTGCATTACCTCACACTTTTCCACATTAAACTCCATTTGCCACCTCTCGGCCCAGCTCTGCAACTTGTCCAAGTCACTCTGTAAACTATAACACCCCTCTTCACTATCTACCACTCCACCGACTTTAGTGTCATCTGCAAATTTACTGATCCATCCTTCAATACCCTCATCCAGATCATTTATAAAAATTACAAACAGCAGGGGCCCCAAAACAGACCCCTGAGGCACACCACTCGTCACCGAACTCCACGATGAATATCTCCCATCAACCACCACCCTCTGTCTTCTATCTGCCAGCCAATTCCTAATCCAATTAGCTAAATCACCCTCTATTCCACACATCTGCATTTTCTGTAGAGTTCCTCCATGCATCTTCATATGGTACACACTATGGCTACTGTGTGTTGGTGTTGGAGGGAGTGTAAGCTTGTAGATGATTAAGTGAGTTTATGGTGTCGAGCTTTTTGCGTTGGAGTCGCTGATCCAGGCAAGTGAAGAGTATTCTGTCACACTCCTGACTTGTGACTTGTAAATGGTGGCCAGGCTTTGTGGGGAGTCAGGAGGTGTGTTACCGCAGGATTCCCAGCCTCTGACCTGCTCTTGTAGCCACAGTATTTATATGGCTTGGTCCACATCAGTTTCTGGTCAATGGTATTACCCAGAATGTTGTTGGTGAGGGATTAAGCGACAGTAATGCCATTGAATGTCAAGGGGAGATGGTTAGATTCTCTCTTGTTAGAGATGGTCATCGCCTGGCACTTCTGTGGCATGAATGTTGCCTTCTGCTTATCAACCCAAGCCACAATATTGTCCAAGTCTTGCTGCAGATATTTGAGGATGAAGTCTTGCTTTGAAAACAAGCTACTGAGAAATCGAAACAGAAAATGCTGGGAATACACAGCAGAACTGGCAACATCCATGGTGAGAGAAAGCTGTTTCAGGCCAGTGACTTGTCAGCAAGCATCACCTTGGAGCCACATTTGCCCCAGATATAACCTAGGTATTCCTCTCTCTCTTTTTGCCTCCCCTCTCTTGGAGAATTGGGCAGACAGCTGAGAGAGCATGTTTTAATTTCCTTGCAGTTTGGATATTTACTGGGAAGCGCATGGGAAGCTGGCATGGGGAAAGAGAGAGAGAGATAAGTCATTGTTAAATGCATTGCCACCATCTTCTTAACCTGTGGATATGTAGCAGGCTTAGTGAGTTCCAGCACTTAGTGGGTGGCACTGCAATAGCAACTGATGCAACAGGCACTTCTAATTTAGCGAGGCCTCTGCCCATTCTGGGATTGGCTTACCTCAAGATATTATTGCCATTGAGGAAGTGCAGCAAAGATTCACTCGACTTGTTTTGGGGATGGTGTGACTGTATTATGAAGAGAGATTGGGGAAGTTGGGGCCTGTATAATGGGAAGTGATCGCATTGAAAGCTACCAGATATGTATCAGGATAGACAGGGTGATGTAGGTAAGAAGTTTCCCTTGGTTGGGAGTTGAGTACCAGGGGACACATTCCCAACATAAGGGGCAAGTCACTTGGACCAAGACAAAAAAATGTTTTTACTCTGAGGATTGTGAATCTTTGGGATTTCCTACTGCAAAGGGCTGTGGAAGCTCCTCAGTCAGTCAGTATGTTTAAAGCAGAGATTGTCAGATTTCTGATGCTAATGACATCAAGGGATATGAGGGTGGTATGTGGGAACAAAAAGGCCATTGAAGGTGAAGTTGATTTGTAACCAGGAGGGAATGGTGTCAGGTTCAGCACCTATCTGCAAAAACAGGCTCTTATTTTGAGTTTTGCAAAACTTTAAGATATCCTAAAGTGCTTCGTAGACAATGAAGTTCTTTGGTAGGAAATAGCAGAGACAAGGCATTGCTCTCAGCCAGCTCCCAAAACCAGCACTGCGGTGATCTGCTTCTCATGATGTTGATCAAGAGGCGAATATTGACCAAGACACCAAGGAGATCTTGCCTGGTCTTTGGAATAGTGATGTGGATATTTTCATGCCTGCCCCTCAGCTGGCATCTCCTCAGTACTATGCTGGATGGTTGGCTAGCACTTCCATGCTGCTCCTACTGGAGTGAGGGTAGAATCTCCAATCCTGTTGGTATTAGTGCTGAACACTGTGCTAGTTTATCCATTCAATAATTAAGGAATTATTGAAATTTGAAAATCAGTTTGTCAGCATGTTTGAAAATGCTTCTGTTCTGACCCCAATCAATGCCTGCACTCTTCCCCATGCCCCTGCTTTGTTTTATCAGGAAGTTGAATATTTAAGGTGGTTAAGATTACATCGCACCTGTTTGAATGTGCTGTTTGACCTGGTGTCCAGGGGTTTTGTTTTCCACTGAACAGGCAATCTTTCTAAAGGTTCTGCATTGTAGTGTGCACTGCTGAAATTGTGCATGGCTGTGGTTTTGTGTGTTGTTTTTTTCTGATCATGAGCTTTGTCCATTTGTGGGAGGAGTGGTGGGTCTGGGCAGATAATGTTGCTACTCAAGCCTGTATTTCTCTCAGCTCAGTTTGGGAAAGGTGTTGGGAAAGCCAAAGAGAGAGACAAACAGATTGATTGGGTGGGTGCAGTTGGGGGAAACTTCAATTTTTCCTTTTCTGCTCTGGTTGCATGTAAAAGAGCAACTTATCCAGGCCAAGAGTCAGGGTGCTCAATGCATCACGTTTTTATCATGTGCAAAGCTATCCTTTAAAGGAGGAAGCTAGTGACTTAATATACTGGGTCAAAGCTGTTAAGCACTCTTCCATAGTTACGTTTCCTGACCAAGCAGTGAAACTAACCCCTGAGCTACTTTTGTTTAGATTTTGTTGCCTTGCAGACTCATGGTGGTATCCTCTTGTTTTTTAAAGCAGCACATTTTGTAATGTGTATCAAGCTCCTATCATCATAAAATGATTTGCATCTAATTTATGGTCAGCTCATAAAACCTGTATGTGTTGCACTCCCAAGTAGCAACAAACAGCCCCGATACTCTTTGGATTGGTCCCAGGAAATCAAATTGATTTTAGAACATTTGAGAAACTAGTTCCGCTGCGTGGCGTTCTGGTCCCAGATTCCTGTCACCTCACCTTGCACCAAATCTAGCATTCCTTTTGAAAGATACTGCACCTTGACTGCTGTGGCATTCCATCTTCTAATATTTTGAAGGACTTTCCTGCTAATGTCCTCACTGCCACTGTTAATGATTCTTCCCCACTGACTCGCCAACCAGGACAAGTGGCCTTTAACTATTTTTTCATGTGTTTTAAAAAGAAATCTCCTCTAATTTCCCCTTGGCTGTCTTTTTGCTAGTGAAAGTTGCTGTATTTTATAGATTTTTGATTGCCAAGGGAATCAAAGGGAAAGAAAGGCAGACAGGGGAATGTATTTTAGGTTACAGTCAGATCAGCTGTTGTTTATCGAATAGTGGAGCAGGCTCGAGGGGCTGAATGGCTGCCGCCTCCTGATTGTATCAAGTTTCTGTACCTGGTGTCAAACCTTCACTCTGTTCTTCTCTGTGTGGAATTTAATGTTCTTTCAGTGATGTTGATTAGGTTCCTAATTAAATTACTGTTGTCTCCTGTCAATGCAGCATGACCATGCAAGATGAATACCCATGCCCATCTGGATGCATGCGCATCCCCCCCCCCCATTTCTAGTTTAGCTTAACCCTTTTGACCTGGATGAGCTCGATATATTGAAAAGAATGATTTCTGATTTTGGTGTCCTGCGTAAGGACCAATTTTCTATTTCTCGAGGCAGTAACTGCATTCCATAAAAGCATGGCCACGATAGCATAGTGTCAGTATGGCTGAACAAGTAATCGTCAGACTTGCACTATGTTCCAGGAACACGAGCTGAAATCCCATTGTGGCAGCTGGGGGGAATTTAAATTCAATTAATAAATCTGGAACAATTGATAATGTTTGTAAAAATCTGCCTGGTTTATTCATGTTCTTCAGGAAGGAAATCTGTTGTCCCTATCCCAATTTGCCTTGACTGTAGATTCGCAACACTGCGATTGACTCTTAGCTGCAGGCTGAAATCGCTCAAGCAACCCACTTGCTTGTTTTAGGATTAGTCCCGGGGGACTGGAGGATTACAAATGTGATGAAGTTGTTTAAGAATGAAGATGTTTAAGAGCGGTATGGTTGCACAGTAGTTAGCACTGCTGTCCCTCAGTGCCAGAGACCTGTGTTTAATTCCTGGCTTGGGTCACTGCCTATGCAGAGTTTGCATGTTCTCCGTCTGTGTAGGTTTCTTCCGGATTCTCCTGTTTCCCCCCCAACAGTCTGAAAAACGTGCTAGTTCAGGTGCATTGGCTGTGCTAAATTCTCCCTCAGTGTACCTGAACAGGTACTGGAAGTGTGGCATCTAGGGGTTTTCACACTCATTTCGTTGCAGTGTTAATATAAGCTTACTTGTCATACTAATTAAATAAACTTTAAAAGAATGAGACAAAGGATAAGCCAAGAGACCTGTCAGTTTGACATCAAATTGGTGGAGGCCATAATACAGGATAAGATAAATAAACACTGAGAAATATAAATTAATACTGGACACTGAACATGGCTTTGTTAAGGGAGGTAATGTCTGACAAATTCAATTGAGTTCTGTGTCAAGGTGATAGAAGCAGTGGATGAATATAGTGCCGTATATGTTGTATGTTTGGATTTTAAGTAAGCATTTGATATGGTGCCACATGACAGGTTGATTAGTAAATTAGAAGTCTTTGAGATCGATGCGGCCGTGGTCTCTGATTGCTCAGATAGGAAAGAGAGGGTAGGTTTAGATTGGCATTTCTCAGATTGGCGACGAATTGAAAGTGGTGTTCCCAAGGGATTAGTGTTGGGACCTTTGCTTTTTCTGATTTATATCACTGATTTAAAGGTGGATGTGGAGGACACAATCTCTAAATTAGCAGGTGATATTCAGCTAGGGAGAATAGTAAATTGTGAGAAAGCCACTAAAGAATATAGACAAGTTGGCCAAATGGGCAGACACTTGACAGATAAATTTCAGTGCAGCAAAATGTGTGAAGAACTAGTGGGGAATTAGAAGATTGGGAAAGCTTTAAAAAAACAACAAAGAACGATGAAGAAAACGATAAAGAAAGGAAAGATAGATGATGAAAATAAATTAGCGCAAAATATAAGAACTAAAAGTTTTTACAAATATGTAAAAAGGAAAAGAGTGGCTAGAGTGAATGTTGGACTGTTAGAAGATGAGAGGGGGGATTTACTGGTGGGAAATAAGGAAATGGCCAAGGCCTTAAATAAGTTTTTTGTGTCAGTCTTCACGGTGGAGAACACAAATAGCTAACCAAAAATTGATGGTTGTGGGACTCTAGGGAATGAGGCCCTTAAAATGACCACTATTACTAAAGAGGTAGTGCTTAGTAGGCTAATGGGACTGAAGTAGACAAGTCCCCGGGCCCGAGTGGAATGCATCCCAGGGTACTGAAAGAAATGGCAGAAGTAATAGTAGATGTGTTAGTAGTAATTTATCAAAATTCACTGGACTCTGGGGAAGTGCTGGCTGATTGGAAAACAGCTACTGTTACACCGCTGTTTAAAAAAGGAAATAGACAAAAGGTGGGTAACTACAGGCCGGTTAGCTTAATGTCAGTATTTGGGAAAATGCTGGAATCCATCATTAAAGAAGAAATAGCAGGACACTGGAAAAGAGTTGTCGATCAAGCAGACGCAGCATGGATTCATGAAGGGAAAATCACGTTTGACGAACTTACTGGATTTTTTGAAGATGAAACAAGTGCGATTGACAGAGAGGAATTGGTAGATGCGATGTTTTTAGGTTTCCAGAAGGCGTTCGATACGGTGCCTCACAAAAGGTTGCTGCAGAAGATTAAGATACACGGAGTTGGGGATAAAGTGTTAGCGTGGATTGAGGATTGGCTATCTAACAGAAGCAGAGAGTTGGAATAAATGGGTGCTTTTCTGGTTGGCAGTTGGTGACTAGTGGCGTTCCACAGGGATCGGTGCTGGAGCCTCAACTGTTTACCATATACATAGATGATCTGATGGAGGGGGCTGGGTGTAGGGTAACAAAGTTTGCTGATGACACAAAGATGAGTGGGAAAGCGAATTGCATGGAGGATGTGGAAAGTCTACAGAGAAATTTGGATAGGCTGAGTGAGTGGGCAAGAATCTGGCAGATGGAGTATAACATTGGCAAGTGTGAGGTTATCCACTTTGGAAGGAATAATAGTAAAATGGACTATTATTTAAATGGTGATAAATTACAACATGCTACTGTGCAGAGGGACCTGGGGGTCCTGGTGCACAAATCATAAAAACTGAGGTGATCAAAAAGGCGAATAGAATGTTGGCCTTTATTGAGAGGGGGATAGAATTTAGAAGCAGGTAGGTCTTGCTGCAATTAATGTGGAGATACTAGCGTTGGACTGGGGTAAATACAGTAAGAAGTCTGACAATGCCAGGTTTAAGTCCAACCAATCTATTTATACTATCAAATAAACCTAGTATTGTCAGACTTCTTACTGTGTTTGCTGCAATTTACAGGGTACAGGTGAGGCCGCAACTGGAGTAGTGTGTGTAATTTTGGTCCCCTTATTTGCAAAAGGGTATATTGGCCTGAGAGGGGGTGCAGAGAAGGTTCACCAGGTTGAAACCGGAAATGAGGGGGTTAGCTTATGAAGAGACATTGAGTAAATTGGATCTGTACTTGTTGAAGTTTAGAAGGCTGAGGGGTCATCTTACAGAGATATATAAGATAATGAAGGGGCTAGATAGGATGGAGGTAGAGAGATTCTTTCCACTCAGAAAAGAAACAAGAACTGGAGGAATCAGCCTCAAAATAAGGGGTGTCAGTTTGGAAGAGTGTTGAGGAGAAACTTCTTCTCTGAGGATAGTGAATCTCTGGAATTCTCTGCTCACTGAAGCGGTGGAGGCTACCTTGTTAAATATGTTTAAGTCACAGGTAGATAGATTTCTGATCAGTAAGAGAATTAAGGGTTATGGGGAGCGGGGGGTAAGTGGTACTGAACCACTACAAGATCAGCCATGATCTTATTGAATGGTGGGGCAGGCTCGAGGGGGTAGGTGGCCGACTCCTGCTCCTCTTTCTTATGTTCTGCCCTCCCCTGCCCCCTTACGCCTCCCTACCATCTTCATGGCACATGCCAGGAATTGATGGTACACTCTTCACTTGCATGGTTGAGTGTAGCTTTGACAATCCAGGACAAAGCAGCCTCCCTCTCTCACTGACGCTCAATAGCAATTACGCTTATCATATGCTATGTGCACTTCAGGAACTCACCAAGACTCCTTCGACAGCAACTTCCAAATTCCCACTCTTCAACCTCTAGCACCTAGAAGGACAAGAGCAACGGATACCTGGAAATACTGCCACCTGCAGATCAGGTTCCCCTCTAAGTCATTCATCATCCTGACATGGAAACATATTGCTCCTTCACTGTTGCTCGGTCAAAATCCTTTAACTCCCTCCCTTAGTGCCATTATGGGTGTACCCACACCACAAGGACTGCAGCGGTCCAAGGAAGCGACTCACCAAACACCTCCCAAGGATAATTGGGGATGGGCAGTAAATATTAGCCTAGCCAGCAGTGCCACAGCACATAGATGTCTTCTCAGTTTAAGTCTAGTAACTATGGAATTGAACCTGGCCTTTGCATGTTTCATGTGCAATCCATATGAATTCTGGCTGATTGTGACCTGGGCCATTTTAGTTTACATTGCCTTCCAGAAAACCTGTTCTCCTGGTTCCTACCTCATGGTGATTGAAAAGCATGTTGCCCAAATATTATGTGAGCATACAGGAAGTGTTTTCAGCACCATGCGAGATGAAATACTGCTGCAACAGATGAACACACAACTTGTTCTGGCAAGTTGCTTAGCCCTGTGTATCCTGTTCGGGGAGACACATAACTGGAATATTTTTGCTTTTTGTTTCTCTCACTCTTTCCACTTGTCAGGAAGGGTACCAGATTTTGGTAATTCTTCTTGGGAACTAGCTGCATTGAAGGATGTACTGAAATCGGGCAGATTTGTGTCTGCTTGCGTGTGGGTTCAGGCTGGTAGAGAAATCCTACAGTATCCTGGGCTTTATTAATAAGGGCATAGAATACAAGAGCACGGGGGTTATGTTGCACATGTGTAAGTCACTAGTTTGCCCTCAGCTTGGAGTATGGTGTCCAGTTCTGGGCATTTTGGGAAAGATTTAAAAGTATCAGTGTATGAGAAGTGTAGAAAAGATTCACCAGAATGGTTCCGGGGTGAGGAACTTAAATAATGAAGATGGATTGGGGAGATTAGGATTGTGTCTCTTGGAAAAGAGAAGGATAAGAGATTTATTTGAGATATTCAAAATCGTGAGTGGATCTGGGTAGAGTAGGGGAGGAGAAACTATTGCCACTCAGGATTGCGAATGAGGGAGCACAGATTTCAAATACTCAGTAAAACCAGCAGTGGTATGAAAGAAAACTTTCATGCAGCGACTGGTTAGGATTTGTAAAGCTTTGCCCCAGTGTGGTGGAAGCAGGTTCAATTGAAGCATTCAAAGAGAGAACTGGTGAATGTGCAGGGTTGTGAAGAGAAGTGGAATGGAGTGAGGTGAGTTGCTCTTTTGGAAAGTTGGTTCAGATGTGATGAAGCAAATGGCCTTCTGAACCCTAAATATTCTGTGATTGGGGGAGGATCTCAGGCTGAGGGATTTTGGATGCGAATGGGGTTGCAATGGGCGAGGGATCTCAGTGAGGGGGCAGTGGGTGACTCATCAGTTTGCCTTTTATGCCTTTGTGTGAAATGGTCAGTTAATCCATTAAAATCAGTGCAGTTTGCTGGCCTATTCTTGGGATTGGAGTCTTTGTAAATTCAATACAAAAATAGGATATTGTTGTTACTGCAATGTCTTTACCCTTCACCAAGAAACCTTTGAACTCGGCATTCTGTCTCATGGCCAAAGAGCATTCCAAACTATCCCTTCAAGTTGCATTCACCTTTATCCATTTGTATCAGCTGTCTCCTGAAATTGTAAACTAGCGTTGGGGTTTCCTCTCTCAGGCCCATACCGCCAGGTGAAAACTCAAGATGAGGTGTTGCACAGCGAGGTGCCATTTGCCCTGACCAAGCTGTCTGGGTGCTGCAAGTTGCGCACTCACATGTCACAACTTGTAAACAACTGCCACTCATCACAAGGCACCCACCTGATCTCCCGAACCCTGGCTACAAATGTCAGGATGGTGAGGGTCACAACAGCTGAGCTGAACCCCGCTGTCAGCTGCTGTTGTCTTCTGAGCACTTGCTGCAACATAATGGTCTTAGGTGAACCCTCCTACAGTTCCTCATCTGGGAATCATAGAATTCTCTACAATGCAGAAGGAGGTCATTTGGCTGATTGAGTCTGTGCCGACCATAATCCCACTCAGGCCCAACCCCATAACCCTATGCATTTACCTTAGCTAGTTCCCTCACACTAAGGAGCAATTTAGCATGGCCAGTTCACCTAACCTGCACATCTTCGGACTGAGGAAGGAAAGCGGTGGAAGCCCACGCAGACACGGGGAGAACATGCCAACTCCACAATGATCCAAGCCAGAAATTGAACATGGGTCCTTGGCAGCAGTGCTAACCACTGTGTGGCCCCGATATGCTTCTTCAATATAAATGAACAGGGTTTTAAAAAATATATAGTAAAGTTTTTATCTTTTAATTATGATCTGCCTTAGAGTCTTATTTGATCTTCTCTTTTATACTATTGAAAATTCTTTGGAGCAGACATGCTAACTTGGGGCAGGCACAAAGCTTTTTGGATTTTCGTACATTAGAATGACATGACTCCATTTCCTGGTGTTTCCTACGATAGTGTTGTCCTACCGCTGTGCCCTGCCCTCCCAATTGAATTACATTAACTTGAGAGGGCGTGGGAGTATGATGTACAGTTTTGGCCTCCTACTTGAGAAGGGATATACTTCCAATGGAGGTAGTTCAGAGAAGGTTCTCGACTGATCTCTGGGATGCAGGCTGTTTTAGTTTTGAGGAAAGGTCTGTACCTGTTCCCATTTGAGTTTACAGGTATGAGAGGTGTTTTTATCGTAGCACCATTTGAATGACCATTGTCAATCTGTACTATTGTATTATCATTTCTGATTGACATCTCAGGTGCTGGCATTGGATTGCTCTTGCACTGGGGACTATGTCTTCAATTGTCTGGACCATAACTTCTCGCTGTCCCTCCCTCAGCCTTGCCAACCTCCCCCTCCCTTTAATCTACTCCATAAAACCTATCTCTCCGGTTGCACGGCAGTCACCCCTTCTTGCCACTTCTTATGTGGCCCAGTCTCGTGTTGGGTCTCCCTGTTTTGTCATTATTTTACCGAGGCTGTTTAAATCTCTCTTGTTTAACTTTGACATACTGTCTGCAGTGCAGGCATCACTGAACTGTGAACCCTATCAGTTTTCTCCGTTTTAAATATAACACTCAAGCACTTGGTAGCTGGGTGTTGCCAGCACTTGACACAAGAAGTCTGTGATAACGTCTCACTTTTCTCTCATGCTTTTAAAAACGAAACAGCCACCCATCTCCTTTGTCAGAAAAGTCAGGTCTGCAAACAGCTGAGCAGATGCAGCAAGCAGGTCGTATGGATTTGAAAGTCGCTGTGGTGTTGATTGCCAAGCGGCTGTCCTCTTTAGTAAAGAGTCACTGTTACATTTATAGACTGAGTCTAATTTTGTTCTCAGGGTCCTTGGCCGACTCATTATCATAGATCATTGTGGGACTGGGGCTCCGGTTGATCCCACTGCAGCTAGAATGGGGCCTTAACACATGGTCAGTCAAGTGTGAAAATGCACATACAGTGTGGTCTGCCTTGACACCACACCTACCTGGCAGAGGTGTGAACATACTCTCAACTTGTGGGCTTGCGATGGTGAGAATTCCAAGTTTTGGAAGTTGGATGTTAAATTGCTGTCTTTTATCTCAGGATCAGCTCACTGGAATCCAGGGAATGGGACTGTGTGCTTTCTTCTACCTGATATTTAGTTGCTTGAAGTATGTCAGGGATTAATGCAAGACCATGCCAGTGAGTGCCATATCTTTGCTCTGGAAATATCTAGTTGATTGTGGCAGCAGTCAAGTGAGGTTTTGATTTCTCAGTTACGCAATATTCATATAGACCATTTGCAACAATTCAGCTGCTGGAGAACCTAGTCTTTTTATTCAAACTCTGCAGAAAATCTTGTGCATCACATTCCCCTCATCTACCAGATGCACTGGTGGGGGGATCTTACCCAAGCTCCTGCGACAGCACCTTCTATATGCATGACCTATGCAACCTAAAAGGACAAGGGCAGCAGATGCAAGGGAAGACCACTATCTGCAAATTCTCCATCAAGTCAACTTTGCGGAGTTGTGAGGTGAGTTAGTTGCCACAGGATTCCCAGTCTTTGATCTACTCTTGCAGCAACAATATTTATATGGCTACCCCATTGATATTTCTGGTCAATGGTAACCCCTAGGATCTTGATGGTGGGGGATTCAGCGATGGTATTGTCATTGAATGTCAAGGAGCAATGATTAGATTCTCTCTTGTGAGAGTTGATCATTGCCTGGCACTTGTTACCTCAAACCTGAATATTGTCCAAATCTTGCTGCATTTGGACATGAACTGCTTCAGTATCTGAGGAGTCACGTGTGGTGCTGAACATTGTGCAATCATCGGCAAACATCCTCATTTTTGATCTTATGGAGGGAAGGTCATTGATGAAGCAACTGAAGATTGTTGGGCCTTGGACACTATCGTGAGGGATGCCCTGGTTCTGAGATGATTGACCTCCAACTACCTCAACCATTCGTCATTGTACCAGGTATGACTTCAACCAGTGGAGAGTTTTCCTCTGATCCCCATTGACTCCAGTTTTGCTGGGCTCCTTGATGCCACTCTTGCTCACATGTGGCCTTGATATTGAGGGTAGTCACATTCACCTCACCTCTGGAACAAAGAACAAAACATAGAACATAGAACATTACAGCACAGAACAGGCCCTTCGGCCTTCGATGTTGCGCCGACCAATATAAAAAGCAATGCCCCCTCCAAACTAAACCATTCCCTTCTCTTCCATATACTTATCAACTAACCTCTTAAACGCCACCAAACTTGGCGCATCTACAACCGCTGAAGGCAGGGCATTCCACTCCCGACCACCCTTTGGGTAAAGAACCTACCTCTGATATCCGTCCTATAACTATCACCCCTTAATTTAAAGCTGTGTCCCCTCGTGCTAGCTTTCTCCATCCTAGGAAAAAGGCTATCACTGTCCACCCTATCTAAACCTCTAATCATCTTATATGTTTCGCTTAGGTCCCCTCTTAGCCGCCTCCTTTCTAATGAAAACAACCTCAAATCCCTCAGCCTCTCTTCATAAGACCTGCCCTCCATACCAGGCAACATCCTGGTAAACCTCCTCTGTACACTCTCCAATGCCTCCACATCTTTCTTATAATGTGGCGACCAGAACTGCACACAATACTCCAAGTGCGGCCGCACTAGAGTTTTGTACAGTGCAACATGACGTTGCGGCTCCGAAATTCAATCCCTCTACCAATAAAAGCCAAGACTCCATATGCCTTCCTAACAACCTTCTCGACCTGACTGCCTACTTTCATGGATCTATGCACATACACACCAAGATCCCTCTGTTCATCTAGACTACTAAGAATCCTACCATTTGCCCTATACTCTACACATTTATTATTTCTGCCATAGTGCATTACCTCACACTTTTCCACGTTAAACTCCATTTGCCACCTCTCGGCCCAGCTCTGCAACTTGTCCAAGTCCCTCTGCAAACTATAACACCCCTCTTCACTATCTACCACTCCACCGACTTTAGTGTCATCTGCAAATTTACTAATCCAAAACAGCACGGGAAACTGGCCCTTCAGCCCAACGAGCCTGCGGCGCCACTCGATGTTCCCCCTTCCACCCATGATCCCAATCTATGTTTATAGAAATCTGCATTGGAACCAAATTAGCGAGACAATGGGCAGTAATTGCTGGCCTAACCATCAATGCCCCACATTCTATGCATGAATGAGAGAAAGGACTCAAAGCCTCTTTGACCAACCCATTAATCATGTCCCTTAATGTCGCTTCAGTGTCTAATGTTGTCCTGGGAAGCATCTTGGGATGTTTACAAGATTACATTGATACAATTTTTTTTATACAAAACAGGCTACTCGCTGTTTCCATTTCTTTTGAGTAGCCCTCAATGGAACTCTTCCCAAAGTGAGTTTAATTGCTTAGTAAGCTAGATCTATTCTCTTGTGACATCGGCAGCTATGAGATCGTGTAGGCTTGTAGGCACTCTACTGTTCATGCAATGCAGCTTCCACTGGTTGGTACCAACAAGCTTTTCAATTCAAGTGGAGACTAAAGTGCTCTCCAACTGCAATGCACTCCAGTCCATTACCTTCTCTGTGTTTTAGAAAAGCCAGCACCTAGGGAGCTTGTAATGTTGGAGAAAAGAGCAGGAATCTCTGCAGCACACCACAGATCAGACAGACTCTGTTAAGAGATTCCGGGGTCCATTGCCAAGATGAGGATCCAAAATCTCACTGACTTGTGGTTTATAGAACCATAGAACTGTACAGTGCAGAAAGAGGCCCTTTGGCCCATTGAGTTTCTACAAGGTCCTACACTGTATCCCTACACATTTCACTCACTAATCCCCTTAACCTACGCATTTCAGGACACAGGCAATTTTTTTTGGCATGGCCAATCAACCTAACCAGTACATCTTTAGATTGTAGGAGGAAAGCCACACAGACACAAGAATTGCAAATTCCACACAGACAGTGACCCGAGTCGGGAATCAAACCCAGGCCCCTGGAGCCGTGAAGCAGCAGTGCTAACCACTGTGCTGCTGTGCTGCCCACATTATTATTGGAAGAATCCTTGATGTTTTGTTATGTCAAGCTTCCCACATTGGAGAATTTTCATTTTCCCTCCTTTGAAGATGGTGGCTTGTCTGCGAAGAACTTAAACTCCCAGGATAGCTGCTCTTACCTTATTACACAACATCTTGTCAAAGCTATAACCGTCTGCTTTAAGCCCTGTTTGTAGGTCATCTCCCTCTGCTCTGAATCCCACATCGTGGCTAAAATGGACAAGTGCTTGTCACCTCCCTCAGTCAGACTGAATTGTTGAACCAATGCTCTGGGTTTGGAGGTCAGCTCATTATCTTTTCTGTTGTTTGACTCCAGACTGTTCTGTTTTTAACACACAGACCCACATTCACCCTCACCACCCCATTGAAAAAAACAACCTTTGAATTGTATTTTGCCACTTCTGGATTTGAGATGTGTCATGTTTAATATATAGGTACATGACCAGAAGCTGAGAAGGTTGCTCAGAGGTCCAGAGGACACGGGCCACCTGCAGCATTCTCACCAAAAAGAAATCAAATCATTTCTCTGCCTGGCAGTACCTCCCTCCACTTGTGTTGCTGAGGTGAGCTGCAATCTTACTGACAGCAGCTAACTTGGCTTAGACTCAGGTTTGAAAATTGGCTGTTTGGATCTGTTATAATTAAGTACCACAAAAACAGCGCATTAACCCACTTTCAGAAATCCTTTTGTGAGTAGTGATTCCAAATCACAGTTGGATTCTTGCCCTTGGCATATTGAATACACATTATTGTTGAACCTGTTACTTTTTGGTAGTCTCTTGTGTACTTGAAGCCTTGATGTTGCCTTTTTATTTTTTTATTTAGTCCTAGCATGGAACTTACTTGCCTCTGGCTGATTCAAAAGGATCCTGGCTTTTATAAAAATAAAAAGTGTTGATACACTAATCTTGGTTTCATCACTGGATGTACAACCTGAAAACTGAGCTGCAGTATGACTGAATATCAGCGTCTGCCCTGCCCTAACTCCTAAGCTAATGCTCTTGGCTCTCAGTCAGAAGGTTGCGGGTTTGAGTCCCACCCAGAGCTCAAGGTGGATATTTTGGCACCACACCTTTGTTCTTTCGCTGCACTTTCGGACAGAATGTTAACCTGAGGCACCATCTTTGTTTCTCAGGTGGTTTTGGAAAGATTCCCAAGTTACTGTTTTGGACTACAGCAGAAAAATTATCCTCCATGTCCTGGCCAATGTTTAAATCTGATTGGGTATCTCACTGTCATTTGTGGGATCTTGCTGTGCACAAATTGCCTCCCACGTTTCCTGCATTTTTTTTGGGACCCACCCAGACAGGATTCCTCAAAGTTGTTGATTTGGGTGGATCCCTCAATCTGTGAGAAATAATTCCAGACCTGGTTGAGGAGGGGTGAACTAGCTCCCTATTCAACCCTCTCTGTTGGCCAAAACAAAATTTAATCTCAAATCTTTTCGTGCATACCTTTTCTCTTTCAATCCCAACATTTTTATGTTTTAAAAGCCAATTTAATTAGGGTTTCTTTAGTTAAAGCTAGTTAGTTTATTCATAGGTAAAGACAAGAAAATGGTTAAAAGCATGTGCACATTCATTCAAATGAGTTAGCTTGGACAGTGCTCAAGAAGCTTGACAGGGCACAGCAACCCATTTGATTGGCACCACATTCATTCTCTCTATTCACACAAACAATGGCAGCTGTGTGCGTT
The DNA here is from genome assembly GCA_024679065.1 of Sphyrna mokarran. Taxonomy (NCBI): domain Eukaryota; kingdom Metazoa; phylum Chordata; class Chondrichthyes; order Carcharhiniformes; family Carcharhinidae; genus Sphyrna; species Sphyrna mokarran. The sequence continues at coordinate 84,120,013 of JAGIQG010000013.1, read as the reverse complement.
ACCTACATGATGCACTGCAGGAACTCACAAAGGCTCCTTAGGCTTCGCCATCCAAACTCTCAACCACTACCATCTAGAAGGACAAAGGCAGCAGATATCTTGGGATACCACCTGGAAAGTCCCCTCTATTAACGTAGCCCTTTTAAGGGATGGTCCTTTGCAGGCCACATGATCGATTATCAGAAAGATAGTCATTTGATCCAGAAGTTGAAAGCTGGAGCGATATGTTGAAAGGTTGCGTTATTTCTTTGTAGCCAACAAAATCACTGAAGGAAAAGCAAAGGTGATATACCACTGTGTCTGTGGTTTACAAATGTACAACCTGGGCAGAAGTCTAATATCATCTGAAGCTCTGACAGTCTTTCGATCAAATAGTGGAACTGATGAAAGACCATTTTAACCCCCAACATCAGTCATCATATCAAGGCATCAATTTCATTCTGTTGAGAGGGAAGCAGGGGTGATGATCTCCAGGGTTTGTGGCCAGATTATGATGTTTAACAGCGCACTGTGTTTTTGACGCAGTTTTGGGGGAGATGTTAAGAGATCATTTGGTCTGAAGATTGACAGTCTTGCTGTACATAAAGAGCTGCTGGATGAGACAAAAATCTCTTTGGGAAAAGCTGTAGAGGTGGCCCATGTGACTGAATGTGCTGAGCAAGCCGTGAGTGAATTACAAGCATGCCCAACAAGGTAACATAGTAGCGCAGTGGTTAGCACTGCTGCTTCACAGCTCCAGAGACCTGGATTCGATTCCTGGCTAGGGTCACTGTCTGTATGGAGTTTGCACGTTTTCCTCATGTCCATGTGGGTTTCCTCTGGATGCTCTGATTTTCACCCACAGTCGAAAGATGTGCCGGTTAGGTTGATTGGCCATGCTAAAAATTGCCCCTTAGAGTCCTGAGACATGTAGGTTAGTGGGTAAATATGTAGAGATATGGGGGTAAAGCCAGATGGGATTGTTGTCTGTGCGTACTTGATAGCCAAATGGCTTCTTTCTGTACCGTAGGGTTACTATGATGCTAAGGTGAACTGTTTGTGGCAGGAGGTGACTGCTGTGAGAAACAGTGAGGGACAGCAGAGCCTGAGAGGGGTAGGACAACACCAGGAAAGGAAGCATGTTTTTGGTGTAGGGGTAAGTGCATTTAGATGTGCAGTTGCAAAAATTGTGTGTGTTATCAATGCAAGTCAAAGGGTCATTTGCAGGTTTGGTGCAGGGCAAAGTAGCAGTGGTCTAGGATGTTTGGGCCTCTAATGGAACAGGAGATGTGTTGGTGGTTACTTGTAATATGCTCTTGAGCTTGGCCTGATTGAAGCTCCCAGCTACGATGAACAAGGCCTTGGGCTGTTTCATCTCAGGGCAATTTATAGTTGTGTGTATTTCATCCAGCACAATCTTTACATCCACACGGGGTGGGATGTAAACTGATGTCAGGGTAACGGAGGTGAACTTGTGTGGAAGATAGTAGAGGCGGCATTTTAGCATCAGGTATTCTAGGTCTAGGGAGCAGAAACTCACCAGTGTTGCTAAGTCTAGGCACCACAAGGTGTTGATTAGGAGACAGACCCCCACCTTATCTGTGTAGCCCATTCAATGGATTGAGAAATCCTCTGCTTGTAGGGTGCAGCCCAGTGAAGCAGGAGTGAGCCACATCTCCATGAGACAGAGCACAGAGCAATCCCTCAGATCTCTTTGGAAAGTGAGTCTGGATTTAAGTCCGTCTAATTTGTTTTCCAGAGATTGGACATTTGCCAGGAATAAGTTGGGGAGGGGAACTTTGGGACCGTGTTGTTTCACTTTCATATTTTTCACTTTCCTGGAGTGATTGCTTCTTTTTGGGCCTGGGAGATGGTGAGACTAGTATGTGGTGTGTGCAGGAAGGATGATGGTGGGGAGTCCAGAACCCGGAGTCATAATCTAAGGATGCAGGGAAAACCATCAAGGAAGCAATGAGGAGAAAGGTCTTCATCCAGAGAGCGGTTAGCCTGTGGATTTCACTACCACAAAAAGCAGTTGAGGCCAAAACATTGTACGTTTTCTAGAAGAAGTTAGATATATCTCTGGGATGAAAGAAGAGGCAGGTTAAACTCTCAGCCATGATCGTAATGAATGGCACAGCATGCTCAGATGGTATTCTACATTTCCATGCAACACAGGAGGAGAAAAGGGAACTTTCCACTGGAATAAAATGAAAATAGGAAGTGCTGGGAAAACTCAGCAGCTTCTGGCAGTATCTCTGGTGAGAGAAAGTTTTACCACTCCCTGCCCTCTTCCGAGCAAGAGTCACATTGGGCTTGAAAGGTTAAATCTGTTTTCTCTCTCCACAGATGCTCCCAGACCTGCTGAGATTTTGGAGGTTTTCGTTTTCATTTTAAACCTGCAGCACCCACTGTTTTGGCTTTTATTTTCTCTCTCGCCACATTTGTCTGTATTGTTACCTCCTCAAATCCAGCAGCCGGAAATTGGGTTTTGGTAGCTCTGTGCTGGATGCCCGGTTTAAGGATGTGGTAGAGGGCTGAATGCTGGATTGATCGTATTTGTGGTCATGTCTGTAACTGTTAGTGTCAGTATAGATCCAGTCATAGAACTGTTCGTGTCAGTTCTTTCAGGGATGTGCTGAGACAGTCCTCCTCAGTGTTGTTGTCAATGGTTATCTTCGTGGTGGTGCAATATTTGACTGCTTACTAATGACATCTTTATAAACCTTTTAATTAAAAGAGAACTGTTTAGCTGTTTCTATCATGATCCCAGATTGTAGAGATTTGGTGAATAGATATTTTAAAATAATCTGCCTCGGTGTCTGCCAGCAGACTTGGATGTGGAGAAATTGCATTTTGTTTGAGATTTTAAGGAGCAACTAATTTTCAGCAAGCGAGTACTTATGTGTTCCATCTACTTTTCCCCATCTTGTACAAGCAGGCATATTTTTAAGGCCAGCTCCGGAGCACAAAAGGCAGTGACCAACGTGAGCATTATATGAACATGAAGTTGGTATGCTGAGGGGCAACAGTTTAGGGAGATGGGCATGGAATTGCTCGCTCGTCTCCCTTAAGCCATTCACAAGTCTAAAACTCCCATCGTGAGTGTTAATGTTGTACCGAGTTTCCTGATACATCAGGCATGGCATGGAGCATCACTATTATTCCTCTACTACCTATTCATCTGCACCCCCCTCCCTCACCAGCACTGGTGCTGAATATCCTTTGGTCTTTTATTTTGCCAGTACACATTGCTCTTGTGGTTTGGGCTTAATGTAGTTACATTGACCTCTCAGTAGTGTGTGTTTTTGAAATTAAATAATGAAATGCTATTGATTTCCTCAATGCTGAGGCTGATGTGTGGTTGTGTGCCGGTTGTATCAGCAATTATCCAAAACAAAGTGGGTACTTAGTAAGATTTAATGTCTGTGCTGATTGTGCTTTCCCACTGAAAGTGGCCTCGTATTTTAGTTCCAGCAGTTTTACAACTACTAAACAAGCATTTTGATACACATGGTATCTTGCCCGGGGGGACGGTGCCTGTGCCGATTTATTTCTTTGTTCAAGAAGAAGCTTTAAAGTGGATTCAAAAAAAAATCTTTCGTGGGATGTGGGCATCACTGGCAAAGCCAGTACTTGTTGGCCACCCCTCATTGCCTCTTGAACTCTGTCTGGAGAAGGCCATTTGGAGCTGATGAAACAACCATATTGCTATTTGGAGCCTGGAGTCACAAACAGGTCAGATTTCCTTCTCTGAAGGACAGAAGTGAAGCAGACAGGATCTTACAACAATCAATGATAGTTTTACAGCCTCTGTTAGTGACCAGCTTTCAATTCCAGATTTGCATTAATTCAATTTAAATTTGACCAGCTGCAATGGTGGGATTTGAACTGTGTCCCCTCCCACAATATTATCCATTGGCCTCTGCATTACTAGTGCAGTTACATTACCACTACACTGCATAATTCTGAAATCCTCCTGTGATGATTGAAGTGTGTGCAATTTGCACCGGGCAGTTGTGTTGCTTGAATGACTCCTGCTATTGTCTCCCTAGCCTGTTAGCTTTCTTATCTGACTCAAAAATGGCATCATTGGTTTTTGTGTATATCTTTCGTGGATTCAAGTGAAGTAATGAAAATGTGGCTGCGTACCATTGTACTGACAATGGAACCCGAGAAAGGAAAGTTGATTAATTCTATTTACCAAAAACATCTTGGAATTGCAGCTAAGGAACAGTCCATGTGGCTCAACTCTGTCTATAAGTATTAGTTTTTATCCTTCATGCCTCTCCCCTCCCACTGTGCTAGCTGTGTTCCTCAATTCCTCCCCACACTTCTTTTCACCATCCCCATACCTGATGTGAAACATTGACATAGCCCCCTGCTTGATTCACAAACTCTGGTGGCACATTCCACTCTTTTGCAAATCTTCATTTTTTTAAAAAAAATCTGTTTCTTTCCCTCAGTTTCTCACATTTGATCTTTGTCTCTCTCTTCTGAAACTTGATAACATGTCCTAAGGAATTGAAGTTTTGGGGTAGGTGAAGGGATTATTGTAAGTTTAATTTTATCTGTTGTGCAGCTTGTTATGTGAATTAGCTTTTGGTTCAGCTGATCACAAGCCAGAAATGCTTTTTAATTTTTGTCTTGTCCCCATTATCTTCGCTTGTTGCTAGTTTGTGACTGCCTTGTTGGTTTAAAGTCATTACTGCCTTGGAGAATTCCAGTGTGACTCGGTGTACACAGGTACAGAGGCAGGACTTCAACTGCTGAGAAAGTCTTGTTCAGCCTTGCTTGAGAGTTTGTGAGGTTGATCAAAGTGAAGCTTTAATCAGGCATAGCATGTACGTTTATGTTGAGTCTGCCCTTGGTGTGTTTAGCTTCCGTGGGTAATGGATATATGTACTGTTTGCACTGGCTGTGATTTGTAATCTCTGGTGGTTTGATGTTGGCTGCATCATGAGGTTCTTGATTGTGTCATCAACATAAATACTTAAACAGGTTTGTGTTATAAGGAGAAATGAGTAAAAATGACTATTGATTTATTGCTGTCTGGTTCCCCCTATGGATGCAGTCTAGTAATAGGTAGTAAGTTTTCTTCTTCAGTACTGTACTGAATGAGGGCGGTTTTGGTTTTTTGGGTTAACTGGAGTAGCTGTCCTGTCCCTTGTTAAGCTTTGGTGAACTATTTTTCCGTGCCTATGCTCAAGGTTTGGCATCCATGTCAATGATCCGGCATGTCTTGCAGAGGTTGTTGTGGCAGTGTTGTGTGGTGTCGTGATCACTGTTCTCCTGAAGGCTGGGTAGTTTGCTGAGGACAGTGGTCTGTTTGAGGTTGTGCGGTTGTTTAAAGGCAAGATGTGGGGATGGTCCAGGCGGAATGTTCGTCTTCATCAGTGATATGTTGAAGGCTCTGGAGAAGATGTCGTAGCTTTTCCGCTCCAGGGAATTACTGGACGACTGCAAGACATGCCGGATCATTGACACAGATGCCATCATCTCACATGAGAACACTATCCACCAGGTACGTGACACATATGTACTCTTGCAACTCGGACAACATTGTCTACTTAATGTGCTGCAGGAAAAGATGTCCCAAAGCATGGTACACTGGGGAGACCATGCAGATGCTATTTCCCAGGGCTGAAATGGTCGCTACAAGAGGACACAGGTTTAAGGTGCTGGGGGGCAAGTACAGAGGAGATGTTAGAGGTAAGTTTTTCACTCAGAGGGTGGTGAGTGAATGGAATCGGTTGCTGTCAGTGGTGGTAGAGGCTAACTCGCTGGGGTCTTTTAAGAGACTTCTGGATGAGTACAAGGGATGTAATGGGATTGGAAGTTACAGATCGTTCTATGGCCTGGTAGGTATAGATATGATCGGCACAACTTGTGGGCCGAAGGGCCTGTTTGTGCTGTAGTGTTCTATGTTCTACGACAATGGATGAATGAACATCGCTCGACAATCACCAGGCAAGACTGATTCCTTCCTGATGGCGAACACTTCAGCGGTCACGGGCATTCGGCCTCTGATCTTTGGGTAAACGTTCTCAAAGACGACCTTCATGCAGTGTCACTGAGCAGAGACTGATAGTCAAGTTCTGCACATGTGAGGACAGCCTCAGCACTATCTGTAACCCCCATGACTTGCAACATCTTACTAACTGTCCTGCCTGGAGACAACACACATCTCTTTTGCCTATGCTTAATGCTATCCCCACTCATATTATCTGCACTTTAAGACTTGAATAGCAGATCAGCTGTAAAAACCTGCATTCTAATCAGTATTCTGTAAACTGTGTCTACCTTTTATATGCTCTGTTTCTGATCAGAACTTTCCACTCACCTGACGAAGGAACTGTGTTCCATAAGCTTATGGCATTTACTATCAGATAAACCCGCTGGACTTTAACCTGGTGTTGTGAGACTTCTTACTGTGTTTACCGCAATCCAGTGCTGACATCTCCTCATCATCACTGCAGTTGATAGAAAAACTTAAATTAATCCTGATTGCCGCCAGCACTTCATTTTCCTGTAAATAACCATCTCAGATCACTGGCTAAACAAGCAGGGAATGATTTTCTTCGTCACAGACTGGAGGGACCTCTACCTACCAAGCACATTGTATACCAATAGCTGCTTGCCTGGATACCTGTGGTCTTACTTGCGATTTGAAGATGTGCTTGGATTTGTTGAAGTGAAAATAGATGAATAATAGATGATGCTGCATTGTGCCAGAACCATTTAAAAACTCTCAGACAGCCTGATGTAAATACTTGCAGTTCAGATTTGAGAGATGTAGCCTGAGTGCTGCTCGCTTATATGTCTGCCAGCATTGATTGTTGTGAGATGTGTGACGTCTGTGTGATGGAGGTAGTCCTCAAGTCAGAAAACGGAGATAGAATTTGTGGGATACTTTAAAAGCCCAAGATCCACCTCTGCTGCTACTTGTCTTGGGAGCTATTAATTGTCCTGGGAGTTGACTGATTCAATCATGTAAGCTCAGGTTGAATATGTTTATCATCCGGTTCAGAGTTCTAGTTTCCATCCTTGAAGGACTCAACATTAAGTCTGTTTCTCCCTCCACAAATGTTGCCAGACCTGTTGAGCTTTACTGGCACTTTCTGCTTTTGTTGGACTTTCCTCCAGGATTGTACTCATTGTCTGCCATGTTGCCTTGTCTATTTTGTTTTGGTTACAGGTGATGCTGTCTAGAAATTGGGGAAGTTGATCCACAACTTTGCTTCAAAGGTTGCTGGTCTAGTTTTTGGGACATCAGGTAGTTGGCCTAATCGAGGCAGTATCTTGCTGCTCAACCCAGAAACAGCAAAAGACTGAGCCAATGGCTCAGCTGTGCACTGTTTGAGTATAATGGAGAATTTACAGCCAGTGCTATCATTCCTTCTATTTATAATAGGCCAAAATCATACATACTAGAGGATTACAGAATGAACAGGAGACAGTCCAGGAATATCCTTTTTTGTGTTATTGCTATTATCTCAATATCATGAGGTCAGGTCAACTAAATTGTTGATGTGCATCAGCCCTTTTAAAACAAAAACTAATTTCATTATTTGCAGTGAATTCTAAGTCATAGCTTTTGTGCTGTATTGAAGTTATGTGAGTCAGGACGTAATGCTTCATGTTCAGCACACAGCGCAAAGAGCAGTGAGACATTCAGTGACTGCAGAACTGGGAGGAAGAGTAGGCCACTTAGTCCCCTCGCAGACGCTTGCACCATTCAGCAAGATTGTGGCTGATATTTGACTTCAGCCTCGTACCTCTCATAATTGGTGTCTAAAAATCTGCATACGTCAATTTGCAAATTCACCCTGAAGCATCCACAGACCTCTGGGATAGAGAATTCCAAGGATTCACAACTGAAGCCTCTTTCAGTATGATCATCTCTCATTCCTCTAAATTCCAGGGAATGTTGGCTCCCTGTGCCCTGTACGTTAACATCCATGTTGTAGCTGCAGCTTCATTTAGATCTGAAGCATCGAATTTCTGTGCGTTTCCCTCTGTCTGGTTGAGCTATTTTCTGTCACGTTTTGTTGCTGACCATAGAACGTTATGGCGCAGTACAGGCCCTTCAGCCCTCGATGTTGCGCCGACCAGTGGAACCAATCTAATGACCCTCTAACCTAAACTATTCCAATGCTCTCCGTATACCTATCCACTGATCATTTGAACGCCCTTAAAGTTGGCGAGTCCACAATTGCTGCAGACAGGGCATTCCACGTCCTTACTACTCTGAGTAAAGAACCTACCTCTGACATCCGTCCTATAACTACCATCCCTTAATTTAAAGCTATGTCCTTCGTGTTACCTGTCACCATCCAAGGAAATGCTCTCACTGTCCACCCTATCAAACCTGCTGCTCATCTTGTATGCCTCCATTAGGTCACCTCTTAACCTTCTTCTCTCTAATGAAAATAACCTTAAGTCCCTTAGCCTTTCCTCATAACACCTTCCCACCATACCAGGCAACATCCTGGTGAACCTCCTCTGCACCCTTTCCAATGTCTCCACATGTTTCTTATAATGTGGTGACCAGAATTGTACGCAATACTCCAGGTGCGGCTGCATCAGGGTTTTGTAGAGTTGCGACATGATCTCATGACTCCGAAATTCAATCCCACTACCATAAAAGCTAACGCACCGTACGCCTTCTTAACCTTATCAACTTAGGTGCCAACTTTCAGGGAGCTATGCACGTGTACACTGAGATCTCTCTGCTCATCGACAGTACCAACAGTCCTTCTATTAACCCTGTATTCTGTCGTCCTGTTACTCTTACCAGAGTAAATCAGGTCAGTTCCATGGTTGTTGTGTGAGGTTCAACCTCTGCTGGTTGTAGTTGGTGCAGTGTGGCCAATGCACAAGTCCATAATTGTCGCATTGGCCCAAACACTATTGAAATTGTGCGAGTGTAATCAATGTAGCGAGCTTGGAGCCGGTTTCTGACTCATGGCCAGAACAATTTTGAACTCTTGGAAATTGTGTTGGCTTGTCCTGCGTGCATACTGCTGTGTTGCCCCCTTTTGCTCTGTTACTTGTGGCCAGATAGTCCTCAAATGATTTGTTACTGAGGTGATTATTTGTTTTAAATCTGAGAAACGCAGGTGAATGTTCAGAGTATGATGCAGCACTTCACTAAGATGGAAGGATAATAGTAATGAGCCAGTAAGTTAAATCAACCTCTTCTGGCTTGCTTGTGTGGGCTTGCCGTGATGTCTTGGGGTTCTTCAGCCTTCACTCATTAGAAATATAGAACATTACAGCACAGTACAGGCCCTCAATGTTGTGCCAAGTTATGTCCAATCCCAATATCAAGCTATCCCCTCCCTATATTTCTGGAGTACTCCATGTGCCTATCCAATAATCGCTTGAAAGTTCCTAAACTTTCATTGCAATGTGTAAGAATTGTGTGCCACTCTGGAACTGCCATGGCTGGTGAAAAATTGGCAGTTGGGCTTTGATCATTCTGTGCTGTTGTCAGTGTTCTGAGATGGCCTCGTTCAATTTGGAACCATCCTCTGTGCTGCCAATCTGTCCGCTCTACCTTCCCACCCTCCAACTAACTGAAACTACTTTCTGGTGTAATTGTTTCAACACAAATGTGCTGAAAGCTCAAAATCTCCTGATGTGATGTTGTTGTAATAATTCCTCACATCGCTCGGAGAATGGTGTTACTGTTGTAGTACTCCGTATAATTCAGGTTTGCCTTTGGAAAATGTTTGAACTCATGCTTGATATCATCCCAGCCAAGATGATCAATGATGCCACTGGTTTGGGCCCAAGATGATTTTGAGTAAGCCAGATGGTTTTTGGATTTCACAGAGGTCAAAGCATGGCGCATGAATGAAAGATGCCAAACGGGGCTCTGGTTTCCCTTGTGGAAAGGCTAACTTGTCAGTATGGAGAGGGCCAGAATAGTTTTGGTGGCATTCCTGATTTTGCCTCACTGTTTGCAGATTGTAGTCTGGCTGCATTGCGCTCATTCAAAACTAGGCATGGCGGCATGAGGCTCGAGGCCCCTCAAGCTGAACCTCCAGACAGTTTAAAGTTTATTTATTAGTATCACAAGTAGGCTTACATTAATACTGCAATGAATTTACTGTGAAAATCCCCTAGTTGCCACACTCCGGTGCCTGTTTGGATACACTGAGGGAGAATTTAGCGTGGCCATTGCACCCTAATTAGCACGTCTTTTGGATTGAGTTGGGGGGAAACCGGAGCACCTGGAGGAAATCTACGCAGACACTTGGAGACTGTGCAGACTCACATAGATAGCAATCCAAGCTGGGAATCGAACCCAGGCCTCTGCTGCTGTGAGACAGCAGTGCTCACCACTCTTATGTGCCACTGACAGAGAAGCACGTACATTCGAGAGGCAGGAGGCTGTATTTTGGCATGTGGTGCTCAGGTATGCTGTACGTGTGGCCTCGTGCCAGGAGGGCACTGCATTGGGTCACAGAACTAATCGCACCTGTACAAATTTGGCGACACACAGTCACCTATTCACCAACTTTCAACGGGCATGATGATTAGCTTTATACTGACCTAACAGACCAGAAGAGACAGTTTCAACAAACCAACCTCTAACTGACTGTATTAAGTTTTAAAACTCAAAAGCCAAACCTGGAAGTAGGTGTATTAATTTTTCATGAATTTTCACTCCTGTTCTTTCTGGATAATCTGGCACTCGTACCTAGTTTGACTTGACAGGGATCTGTCCCACAGTTAACTCTTCATTCTGGGCAGGAAGTGCGCACTATGTTCAGCATGTTCCAAAAACAAATTCCTAAATGTAAATATAATTTCGGATGCAGTTATGGTGCAGGAAACAAAATCAGAAGTGGGATACATCCTTTGGCTTTACTTCTCCAAACGGTTTCTAAAAATCCCTCACGGGTAGTAGTCTTTTTTTTTCACCACTGAAGAGATCCTGTGCATGTGCTTATTTCAGAAATGATCAAACCTTGCTGCTTATTCAAACACCTCTCTTTTGTTCACAGAACTAGATTGTAGAAGCAGAAAGGAAAAATGAAAGTCGACAGAACCAAGCTGAAGAAAACGCCAACAGAAGCGGTGAGTTTGGAATTTTAAGGAAAGAATCCCTGTCCCCGCTTCCCATCTCTGCAAGTGCTGATGGAAGGAATGATGTGGCTTTGCTTTTAGCATGAGATTCCTTGAATTCAGAATTAAATATCATGCTGCGTTTAATGTAACCAGCTATACTATAGTCTGTGAGCACGTTAAGATCAGGAGAGGGGAGTTGGCCCATTCAACACTTTGTGCTTACTTTTTGTCCCGACCATTTTGTTAGAGGCCTTTCCCCTGCTTTGTTCCATGCTACCTCATAAGATGCATTATGGTGGATTGAATTGTAAGGGGGATAGAAGGTGTTTTTGTGGCTACAAGTGAAACTTCAGGATGATATGTTGCCTCACTGGTGCTAGAGTCAAGGATGCCTTGGAGTGGTTGCAGAACATTCTGAAGGGAGAGGGTGAACAGCCAGTGGTCATGGTACACATTGGTATAAACAGCATTGGTTTTAAAAAAAGGACAACCTCCTAAAAGCAGAATATAGTGTCCTAGGAAGCAAGCTGAAAAGTAGGGCCACAAAGGTAATTTCAGGATTATTACCAGTGCCATGTGCAAGTCAGAATAGAAATAGCTGGATATAAAGGATGAATACGTGGCTGAAAAGATGTTGTGAGAGGGAGCATTTCAAATTTCTGGAGCACTGAGAGCAGTTCTGGGGGAGATGGCATCTGTAAAACTGGACGGGTTATATGGGGGGTGGGAACCTCTAAGGCCTCAGAAGAGGGAATCACGAATATTTATTGGCAGAGAAATCAAGAGCCAGAATCAGATAAGGCCACAGTAAAAGACAGTAGGGACAGGGCACAAAACATTAAAAGAGCTCATCTTGATTTCCTGTACCTGAACTCTTGGAGCACTCGAAACAAAATAGATGAATAGGTTGTGCAGATAAATGTAAAGAAGTATAATATAATTGGCCTTATTGAGGCATGGCTCCAAGGTGACCAAGGATGGGAGCTAATCATTGAGTACTATTCATGTTTAGGAAGAAAGGAAAGGAAAAGGTGTGGAGTTGCAATATTGATTAAACAAGATATTGATACCATATTAGGGAAAGATATTAGCATAGATGATGTGGAATCTGTATTGGATGAGTTAAGAAACAACGAGGGAACAAAGAACATTCAAAATGTAATGGTAATGTTAGGAAAAGCATCAGACAGGAAGTCAGAAGCCTATGTTAAAGGAACACCTGTGATTATGACAACTTCAATCTGCATATAGATTGGGAGAGTCAAATTTGTCGCAGTAGTTAGTGGAGGAGTTTGTGAAGAATATATGGGATGGTTTTCTGGAGCAATATGTTGAGGAATCAACAGAGAACAGACCATCTTGGACTGGGTGTTGTGCAATGAGAAAGGATTAGTTGTCAATCTAGTTGTGAAAAAAGCCCTTGGGACAAGAGACCATAATATGATAGAATTCTTTGTCAAGGTGGATAGTGGTGTAGTTAATTCTGAGACCAGGGTCCTGAATCTCAATAAAGGGAACTATGATGGTATTAGGAATGAATTGGCCATGATAGACAGGGAAACACTACTGAAAGGAAAGATAGTGGACAGGCAATGGCAGGTATCTATTAGAACAAATAGATAAACTCCAGAGGTTGTTTATTCCTGTTTAACACAAGAGTGGCCAGGAAACTGTGGCCAAACCATGGCTTACAAGGGAAATTAGAGATAATATCAGATTCAAGAAAGAAACATACAAATTGGCAAGAAAAAACACTAGATCTGAGGATTGGGGGCAGTTTAAAATTCAGCGAAAGAGAACCAAGGGATAATAAGAAGTCAGATTATTGAATGGGTGTAAATTGAGTGATGTGAACACTCAGCGAGACCTTGGAGTCCTTGTGTATCAGTCGCTGAAAGTAAACAAAATAAATGCACTGTGGATACTGGAACCTGAAAACAAAAAATACGGGAAAATCTCGGCAGATTTGATAGCATTTGTGGAGAGAGGTTAGAGCCTGTGTTTCGAATATAGATGACCCTTTGTGAGAGCTCACAGGTAAGCAGGCAATAAAGAAGACCTTCACAGTGTTTTGGGAAATTACCACTTTGGAATCAGACTGGGGGTGCAACAATACAGTTTTATTTAATGCAGCTTCATGGGGAAAAGGCAATGGCGCTCCCCAGTGCTGGGCAGTTATCTTCTCTCAAATCGTACAATAGTAGCGGTTCATCTTTATACCCTTTACACAATAGATGATCTGGGCATCATTTACACAACGTTGTAATCAAGTAGGTGAATGATCGTCAACACATCGTTATAGACAGATGCAGACATGAGCATTTTAATATCGCATTGTTCCATGAATGGATACATTTCCTCTTTATTAATCACTTAGTCTCTGTTTATTCATACAATAATTAGTTTTCCTGCATTTACGTATTCCCATTCCCAATCCCATTCCCATTTGTGGCTAATCTCTCTATCAGATCTTATTGTACCAGGCCTGTCTTTATCTTTAAGGTGCCTGGTTTCCTGCAGTATTTGTTCCCTGTATGTTTAATTTTAAATAATTGTCTGTCCTGTATGTTTAAATTTCAAATAGCTTCTGCATTAAAAGTCAGTGCCTGCTTAATGTCTTTTAACCCTTCATGTGCCGGGCAGCTATTTTATGCCAGGTATCCATCTTTATGATTTTTCTCCACCACGACAGTGAGAGGATTTGAGTATAGGGATAGGGATGTTTTACTGCAATTGTGCAGGACATTGGTGAGGCCACAGCTGGAGTATTGTGTGCAGTTTTGGTCTCCTTATCTGAGGAAGGATGTCCTTGCTATAGAGGGAACACAGCAAAGGTTTACCAAGCTGATTCCTGGGATGGCAGGTCTGCCGTATGATGAGACATTAAATTGGTTAGGATTATATTCCCTGGAGTTCAGAAGAGAGGGGGGAGAGTGGAATCTCATAGAAACTTATAAAATTCTAACAGGATTAGACAGGGTAGATTCAAAAAGAATGTCCCTGATGATGGGGAGGTCTGGAACTGGAGGTCATAGTTTGAAGATGGGGTAAACCTTTTTAAACTGCTTGCAGCTCATTTATAAGGACTGTAAGCAGTTGAGGTCTAAGGACTGATCCCTGTGGCACCCTGCTTAGTTACACTTCAGTAACAAATTTCACAACACCAGGTTAAAGACCAACCAATTTATTTGAAAGTAATCCCACAAGCTTTCAGAAATGCTGTTCCTTCGTCAGGTGTGTGGAATAAACTTTAACCTGGTGTAGTGAGACTACTTACTGTGTTTACCCCAGTCCACTGCCAGCATCTCTACATCATAGTTACACTTCAGCCAGAGAAAGGCCTACTTATCCTAACCCTCTGCTTTCTATCAGTCAGCCAATCCTCAGTCCCCTGCGATCTCACCTTCTGGATCAGTCTTTTATTCAGTACCTTGTCAAATGCATTCTGAAAGTCCAGATATATCATATCCATAGGTTCCGCTCTATCCACTTTGCTGGTTACATCCTCAAAAAACTCAGCAAGTTTGTCAAGTATGACTTTCCCTTCGTAAAACCACACTGACAATGGTGGATTGAGCTTTGTCTTTCCAAATATTATTTATCTCCTCCTGAATGATTGATTCAAGCTGTTTCCCCACCACAGAGGTCAAGCTAACCGACCTATAGTTTCCTACTTTTCGCTCTCTCCCTTTTTGAATAAGAGCATCATATTAACGTGTTTTCAGTCCACCGGAACTTTACCAGAATCCAAGGAATTTTGAAATATCTCAAAAATGTATCCACTTTCTGCTGCCAGTTCCTTCCTAGAGTGCAAGGTCATCAGGCCCCAGGGATTTATCTGCCTTTTAATCCCATTAGATTATTCAATATTTTCTCCCTCGTGAGAGTTATTGCATCAAGTTCTTACGTATTAACTGCAGCTTTGGAAAATGTTCGTTATTCTCTGCTATGAAAACAGAGGCAAAATCCTTCCTATGTTTCCCATTATCACCTCATCAGTATCATTTTCTAAAGGGCCAACATTTACTTAAGTTATTCTCTTTGTATAATTATGATAGTTTTCAGAGTCACATTACAGTGACTAGCTTTCAATTTCAGATTTTTATTAATTGAATTTAAATTCCACTAGTTGCCGTGATGAGATTTGAACTTGTGTCCCAGGGCATTAGCTTGGATAATTTTCCATTACAGTACTCATGCTGCATCATCTCCCCACATAGTGAAGAGTTGCCATCATCTTACTGAATAGCAATGGATTAAGCTAAAGGGGCCGAATGGCCGCTACTTAGGGTTAGGGTGCCCGCATCGTGGCACCAGTGGGGAGGTGATGGTGTAGTGGTATAATAATCGAGTGACTTGGGAATGCTGTAGGATCCGAGTTCGAATCCCACCACAACAAATGATGAAATTTGAAATCAATAAAGTCAAAGTCTGAAATTTAAAATTTATCAATCAGCGTGAGACCATTGTCAATTGTTGGAAAAAACCTATTTGGTTCACTAGTGTCCTTTAGGGAAGGAAGTTTGCTGTCCTTACCCAGTCTGACCTACATGTGACTCTAAACCCTGCAGCAATGTGGATGACTTTGAAATGCTCCTTTAAAATAGCCATTCAGTTCAAGGGGCACTTAGATATGGGCACTTAATGTTAGCTCAGCCAGTGTCACATTCTTCCTGTGAATGAATTAAAAAATAATCACGGGTGCCTGCTTCTGTTTGTACTTCATCACTGGCTCAATATTCTGTTGTCCCTGAACAGAGGCGTAGAGTTTTACTGCGCAGAAAGAGGCCCTTCGGACCATCATGGTTGCGCCATCTATCAAGCACTTAAATTCTGTTTTCTAGCAATCAGTTAGTAGCCTTGCATCCTATGGTGTTTCAAGTGCTCATCTAAATACTACTTAAACGTTGTCAGTGTTCGCACCCCTATCACTCTTTAAGCCACTGAGTTCCAGATTTCCACCTTCCTGTAGGTTGAAACATATTTCCTCAAATCCCCTCTAAATCTCCTATCTCTGGTTGTAAATTTATGCTGCTTGATTATTAGCCCTCTGCTAAGGGTAAAGTTTCTTTCTCTCTACCCTATCACTGCTTAGTCTGTGAAATCCTCGTCCTTCAGACAGCAGTCGTGGCTGTGGATCATTGAATACGTACAAGGCTGAGTTAGCCTGATTTTTGGATAATCAGGTTTCTCGAGTGCTGTGGTGGTGGGGGAGGAGAGGCTCGAGGGGTCAAATGGCCTCTTTCTGCTGCTAGATCATGTGACCACAGTGCATCAAGCTTGCTAAGTGATCAAACAGCAAGGGAACCAGCATCGATCCTGCAGAACGACACTGTCTCTTCCAGTCACAAAAAAACCTTCGACCATCACCCTCTGCCTCCTGTTGCTAAGCCCATTTTGGATCCAGTTTGAACAAAAACAAAGAACAACACAGCACGGGAAACAGGCCCTTCGGCCCAACAAGTCTGCGCCGCCATTTTAACCTTTCCTCTTCCACCCATGACCCTTGTCTACGTTTATGGAAATCTGCATTGGAACCAAATTGGGGAGACAATTTAGGGACAATTTTTTCGCCACTCAGCTTAAGAGCACATCTTTGGGGTGTGGGAGGAAACCAGAGCACCCAGAGAAAACCCACGCAAGCACAGGGAGAATGTGCAAGCTCCTACAGATACTGGCCCAAGTCTCTGTATCTGCACAGCAATAGTGATAGTCACTGAGCTGTCGTGTTGCCCATCAACTGGTCCAGTTTAAGCGTACGCTTACGACGTGAAGCAAAGGCTACTCTCAAAATCCAAGAGCAGCCCTCTCACGACTCATCGAGTATATGCTCCTTGTAGGACAACAAGGTGGACCAAAGTACCTGTAGATAAAAGAGAAATACATCAGTAACATGCACAACTTATACAATTCCCAGGAACGTCCCAAGGCTCATGATCCCTATTTAAATCAATCTGCTATATCCCTCCATCCTTATACCGCTCGTGTGTCTGTCTAAGTATCTTCTAAATAACTCCAGTGTGCCTGCCTCCACTGCCTTACTTGGCAGTGCGTTCCATACTCCCACAAATCTCTGTGTGAAAAACCTCCCTCTAACATTCAAAGTATACCTTGTCCTCCTCACCCTAAGCCCGTGACCCCTCGTGATATTTGATTCCAAGCTAGGAAAAAGCTCACCACTGTTTACTCTATCTATACCCTTCATAACCTTGTACACCTCTATTAGATCTCCTCTCAGTCTCTGTCTTTCTAAAGAAAACAGCCCCAATTTGCCTAACCTTTCCTCGTAACCCAGTCCTTCCATACCAGGCAGCATCCTGGTAAACCACCTCTGCACTCTCTCCACGGTCTCCAAGTCCTTCTGGTAGTAGGGCGACCAGAACTGGACGCAGTGCTCCAAATGAGGTCTAACCAACGTTCTATACAACTGCAACATTAAACTCCAGCTCTTGTTCTCTATATCCCTTCCAATAAAGGCTAGCATACTGTAAGCTTTCTTCACAATCTTCTGCACCTGTTCTTCCACCTTCAGAGACTGGTGCACCTGCACCTCCAGGTCCCTCTGCGTTTCTATACTATTAATAGGTCTACCGTTTATCATGTAACTCCCTGCTACATTCTTTCTCCCGAAATGCATCACCTCGCATTTATCAGGATTAAATTCCTACCGTATTACCGTATATCTGCTCAATCTATCAGCCTATGTCCTGCTGTATTGCTATCCGCAAGTCCAGCCATCTTTGTGTCATCTGCAAACTTGCTGATCCCTCTTCCAAGTCATTTATATACAATACAAATAGGAGAAGTCCCAGTACTGAGCCCTGCGACACACCACTAGTGACCGACCTCCAGCTAGAAAAACACCCTTCCACTATTACTCCCTGTCTCCTATTACTAAGCCAGTTACTTATCCATCTAGATACCTGTCCTTGTATTCCATTAGCCTTGACCTTTTCAACTAACCTCCCATGAGGGACTTCTGACTCCCCATTTGAGCTTCCTCCAATGCTCTCTCCGTTCCAGTTGCTTAGACCTAACATATGCCTCTCTTTTCTCCCTAACTAAGTCCTCAATATCCCTAGTAATCCACGGCTCTCTAACTCTGCCTGTCCCATCCTTCCTCTTAGCTGGCACGTATCTTTCCCGCAACCTTTTCAGTTTTCCCTTGAAAGAATCCCGTGTGCCGAACGTGGACTTCCCATCGAACAACCATTCCCAATCAGTTTCCATAAGTTCCTGCCTAATCCGACTGTAGTTAGCTTTCCCCCAATTCAGCACCCTGCCCCTAGGGCATCAAGCATCCTTTTCCATCTGTATCCCAAAGTAGACAGAATTGTGGTCACTGTTAGCCACATGTTCCCCTACTACAACATCAACCACCAGCTCATTACTCAGAACTAAATGTAATATAGCCCCCTCTTCAGTCGGGCCAGTTACATACTGCTCCAATGATCCTTCCAGTACACACATTACAAATTCCTCCCTGTCCAAACCCCCAACTCTAGGTACCTTCCAGTCCACCCTAGGGAGATTAAAATCTCCCACTATAACAGCCCTATTCTTCCTGCACCTATCTAGAATGTCTTGACATATGCCTTCTTCCACTGCCCGCGGGCTGTTGGGTGGCCTATAATACACCCATAGCATAGTAATTGTCCCCTTCCTATTCCTCAACTCTACCCACAGCGACTCAGTTCCTAACTCCTTTATATTGTCCTCCCTCTGCACCGCTGTGATATGCTCCCTAACTAACAACGCCACTCCCCCACCTCTTCTCGACCCTCTCTGTCACGCCTGAAACACTTATACCCAGGAATGTTTAGCTGCCACTGCTCCCCTTCCTTTAACCATGTCTCTGCACTGCAACCATATCTAAGTTCCTTGTGAACATTAATGTGCTAAGTTCATCCGTTTTTCCTGTTATGCTGCTCACATTAAAACAGACACACTCCCAGACCTCCAAGCCCTCTTGGAACCTCCTTCTTCCTGGTGAATTTCCTCTTGTCCAAACTTACTCTATCACCCATCTTGCTCCCAATCCCACTACCTCCTGAGTTAACAGGCTCATCCCCTCCTTCCCTCCATATTAGGTTAAACCCTGCCGAAACACTCCAGCTAACCTCCCAGCTAAGATATTCGTGCCCTTCCTGTTTAAATGTTCTCCATCCCTTCTATACAGGTGCTCTTCTTTCGCAAATAATTCCCAATTATCTATAAACATAAAACCCTCTGCCCTACACCAATCCTTCAGCCACGCATTTAGCTGTAGGATCTCCATTTTTCCTGTACCCTCTGTTACTTGTTCCTGGTAGTAGCCCTGAGATTGCCACCCTGGAGGCACTGCTCTTCAGCCTAACCCCTGAACTTCCTGAACTGCCTTCGTATATCCTCCCTGCTTTTCCTTCCTACATCCTTCTCTCCTATATGTGTAATTACATCAGCCTGGGTCCCCTCGCCCTTCAAAATTCCCTCTACCCTCTCAGAAACATCTTGCATCCCTGCTCCAGGGAGGCAAACTACCATCCTGGAGTCCCGCCTTTGACCACAGAACTGCCTGTCTATTCCTTTAACCCTCCCATGTCCCACCACTATCTCCCTTCCAGCATCCTTCCTTCCCTCTGAGGAACTCTGGTCCTCCTGCCTTACCTTTTGTACCCCAGTTGTTGCACTGCCCTCTATTTTGGGTGACTACTACTGGGGAAGTCTTTGGACTATAATCCCTCTTCTTTTTCCCCTTACTTCCTGTAACCCACCTGTTAGGGTCTGGACCCCCCCCCCCCCCCCCCCGGCTCTTGGATCTCCACTTTACTATGCTTCCCATCCATTATTGCCTCGTTCTCCCTAACTAAAAATACATCTTCCAAACGCTGCTGTAATTGCTTAACCCAGGTCCTCAGACGCTGCAGCTCCAAACACTTAACTCATATGTGGACTTTCGGAAGACGTGTTGTCTCCAGGAACTCCCACATATGACACCATATGCAGTTGAAGCGTCTTCCCATAGACCCTCCCATTTTCCTGAACACCTTTGGAGGTATGAACACAGAAATGGAAAAAGACAGAACCAGCAACACCTTGCCTAAGCCTGCTCTTGCCTAAGCAAATTGTTAAATTGTCCTGAATTCCTTATGCTCTTATCTTGGTCAGCCTCCCATGCTTTATTGAAGTCCATGTGGATCATATCAACTGCATTGCCCTCATCACTTAGCATCCTTGATGCACTGTTGCCACACCAACTGCAGTGGCCATAAAATCTAGCAGCAGGAAGGGGCCATTCGGCCCCTCAAGCCTTTCCTACCACCACTACCTCAGCACTCGTTACACCTGGTTAATCAAAGATCAGCCTTGTACGTATTCAATGAGCCTCAGCCCCTACTGCTGTCTGAGTGGAGAGGATTTCACAGACTAAGCACCTTCAGAGGGTAAAAAAAATCCCTTCATAGCCTCTCAATGGAGAGAGAGAGAGACACTTATTCCAGAATTGTGACCCCCTCGCTGCCTTCCCGAATCTATATGTTTCAGTGAACATAGAACACTACAGCACAAACAGGCCCTTCATCCCACAGGTTGCGCTGATAGTTCTATGGCCTAGTAGGTATGGGTATTATCTATAACTCCCAATCCCATTTAATCACATGTACTCATCAAGAAGTCTTTTAAAAGACCCCAGCGAGTTCGCCTCCACCACCACCGGCGGCAGCCGATTCCATTCACTCATCACCCTCTGAGTGAAAAACTTACCTCTGACATCACCTCTGTACTTGCCCCCCAGCACATTAAACCTGTTTCCCCTCAGAGACCATTTCAATTCTGGGAAATAGCCTCTGAGATCCACTCTATCTATTCCTGTCAACATCTTATAAACCTTTATCAGGTCGCCTCTCAACCCCACCATCCAGGGAGAAGAGATCTAGCTCCGTCACCCCATGCCTCCCAATCCAAGCAACGTCCTCGTAAATCTCCTCTGCACCCTCTCAATAGCTTCCACATCCTTCCTGTAGTGAGGTGACCAGAGCTGCACACAGTACTCCAAATGGGGTCTGACAACGATCTTATAAAGTTGCAGCATTACCTCCTGACTCCTAAACTCAGTCCCTCGATTAATGAAAGCTGGTACACCGTAAGCCGCCTTGACCACATCCTCCACCTGCGAGGCCGATTTAAGAGTCCTATGGACCTGGACCCCAAAGTCCTTCTGCTCCTCAACTCTGCTCAGACTCCTACCCTTCATATTATACTCCTCCATCCCGTTGGTCCTGCCAAAATGGACCACTACACATTTATCTACATTGAAGTCCTTTTCCCACTTTTCCGCCCAGTCTTGCATTCTATCTATGTCATGCTGCAACTTCTGACAATCCTCCAGGCTATTCACAACACCACCAACTTTTGTATCATTGGCAAACTTGCTAACCTATCCTTCCATTTCCTCATCTAGGTCATTTATGAAAATGACAAACAGCAAGGATCCTAGAACAAATCCCTGGGGTACTCCACTGGTGACCGATCTGTATGCAGAAAAAGACCCATCCACAACCACTCTCTGCCTTCTGCAGGAAAGCCAGTTCTGGATCCACAAGGTCAAAGCCCCTTGGATCCCATGCCCTCTCACCTTCTCAAGAAGTCTTGCAAGGGGGACCTTATCAAACGCCTTGCTGAAACCCATGTAAACCACATCCACCACTCTTCCTTAGTCAATCTGTTTAGTCACATTTTCAAAGAACTCCACTAGGCTCGTAAGGCACGATCTGCCCTTAACAAAGCCGTGCTGACTATTTCTGATCATGCTAAGCTTCTCTAAATGCTCATAAATCCTGTCCCTCAGAATCATCTCCATCAACTTACCAACCTCTGAGATCAGACTCACCTGTTGGTAATTTCCCGGGCTATCCTTGTTCCCTTTCTTGAAAATAGGAACCACATCTGCAATCCTCCGGTACCCCTCTCATCTCCATGGACAACGCAAAGATCATTGCCAGGGGTTCTGCAATCACTTCCCTCACCTCCCACAGTAAACTGGAGTACATCCCCGGTCCTGGTGACTTATAAAGATCAAAGAACAAAACAGCATGGGAAACAGGCCCTTCGGCCCAACGAGCCTGTGCCGCCACCCCGATGTTCCCACCTCTACCCGCAATCCCTGTCCATGTTTATAGATCTATGGATAACAAACCAAATTTGAGACAATTTAGGGAGAATTTGTTTTGCCAATTAGCCTAAGAGCACATCTTTGGGATGTGGGAGGAAACCGCAACACCCGGAGAAAACCCATGCAAGCACGGGGAGAATGCGCAAACTCCCATAGACACAGGCCCAAATCCATGTATCTGCACAGCACTGCGATAGTCACTGAGCTGTCGTGTTGCCCATCAAATGGTCCAGGTCAAGCGTACACTAACAACGTGAAGCACTAGGATACTCTCGAAAAAAATCCAAGTGCAGACCTCTCACGACCCATCGCGTGTATGCCCCTTGTTAGACAACAAGGTGGACCAAAGCACCTGTAGGATAAAAACAAGTACATCAATATCATCATCTATTTACACACTTCCCAGGGACTCCCAAGGCTCATGATCCCTATTTTAAATCTCTATGTTGATAGAATTTAAAAGTTCCAACACATCCTCTTTCTTAATATTCACGTACTCAATCTTTTCAGTCTGCTGCAAACTGCAATACAACCTCCCAGATCACTTTCCACCGTGAATACCGAGGCAAAGTACTCATTAAGCACCTCTGCCATTTCTTCTGGTTCTGCACAAACTTTTCCCCTTCACCTTTTAAAGGTCCAATCTCTTCACTTCTCATTCTTTTACCCTTCACATATTTATAGAACGCTTTGGGATTCTCTTTAATCTTACCTGCCAAGGCCTTCTCATCTCCCCTTCTGGCTCTTCTAATTTGCTTTTTAAGCTCCTTTCTACAAGTCTTAGGAAAGGAGCTGGGATCCGGGATGTCTCTAGACGCGTCCCAGACATCCTGAAAGGGAAGAGTGAGGAGCCGGAGATTGTGGACCATATAGGTACCACTGATGTAAGCAGGAAAAGAGAAGGGGTCATGAAAAGGGATTATAGGGATTTAGGTAGACAGCTGAGAAAGAGGAACGCAAAGGTAGTAATCTCAGGATTGTTGCCTGCGCCATGGGAGAGTGAGAGCAGGAATAGAATATACCTCAGTGATATCACCCTTTGTTCTTTTTAACTCCAGGGTTATGGGTCCAACCTGCTCACAAAACAAAACCCCCTTCATCCCAGCAATCTGACTAGTCAAACATTTTTGAATTGTTTCAAGAAGGTTCAGCCAGACTGGGAATAAATGTGTCACCACACCTTGTTTTCAAAACATTTGAACATATGAGTTTGATGAGGACTTGTCTGTTGAGGTAGTATGGGCTGAGATTAGAAACAGGAGAGGAGAGGTCACCCTGTTGGGAGTCTTTTACAGACCTCCTAATAGTTCTAGAGAGGTTGAGGAAAGGATTGCAAAGTCAATTCTGATTAGGCGTGAAAGTAGTAGGGTAATTGTGATGGGGGACTTTAACTTTGCTAATATTGATTGGAATAGCTATAGCTCTAGCTCGTTAGAGGGGTCAGTTTTCGTACAAAGTGTGCAGGAGGGTTTTTGGACTCAGTATGTAGATAGGCCAACTAGAGGTGAGGCTACATTGGATTTGGTGCTGGGCAATGAGCCAGACCAGGTGTTAGGCTTGGAAGTTAGTGAACATTTTGGTGATAGTGACCACAATTCGGTTACGTTCACCTTAGTGATGGACAGGGATAGGCATGAAGCTGGTGGCAGTAGTTATAGCTGGGGGAAGGGTAATTATGAGGCCATCAGGAGAGAATTAGGGTGCATAGATTGGACTAGGAACTACAGGGACTGGGAACATCTGGAATGTGGAGCTTATTCAAGGAGCAGCTGCTGCGAGTCCTTGATAAGTATGTCCCTGTCAGGCAGGGAGGAAATGGTCGAGTAAGAGAGCCTTGGTGTACGAAAAAGTTGATTTGCTGGTTAAGAAGAAAAAGGAGGCTTATGTCAGGATGAGGCTTGAAGGCTCAGTTAGTGCAATGGATAGCTATAGATTAGCCAGGAAGGAGCTAAAAATTGAATTGAGGAGAGCTAAGAGGGGACACGAGAAGATGTTGGCTGATAGGATTAAGGAGAATCCTAAAGCTTTCTTTCGATATGTTAATAATAGAAGATTGGTTAGGGCAAGATTAGGGCCAGTCATAGACAGCAGTGGGAAGTTGTGCGTGGAGCCTGAAGAGATTGGTGAGGCACTGAATAAATATTTCTCTTCGGTATTCACGCAAGAGTGCTGGAAATGTAGCTATGGAGAACACTGAGGTACAGGGTTGCAAATTGGGAAGTATTGTAGTAGATAGGGAGGATGTGCTAGAAATTCTCGAGGGTTTGAAGTTGGATAAATCCCCTGGGCCGGACGGGATTTACCCTAGGATTCTCTGGGAGGCAAGAGAGGAGATTGCAGAGCCTCTGGCTCTGATCTTCAGGTCCTCGTTGGTTGCGGGTGTGGTTCCGGAGGACTGGAGGATAGCGAATGTGGTCCCATTGTTTAAGAAGGGAAGAGAGACCTTCCAGGGAATTATAGGCCAGTGAGTCTTACTTCTGTTGTGGGCAAGGTATTGGAGAGAATTATTAGGGATAGGATTTATAGTTATTTAGAGAGAAATGAATTGATTGGGGATAGTCATCATGGTTTCGTGAAGGGTAGGTCATGCCTTACTAACCTCATTGAGTTTTTTGAGAAAGTGACCAGAGAGGTGGATGGGGGTAAGGCGGTTGATGTAGTATATATGGACTTTAATAAGGCGTTTGATAAGGTGGCCCATGGAAGACTTCTGCAGAAAATGCAGATGTATGGGATAGAGGGTGATTTAGCTAATTGGATTAGGAATTGGCTAGCAGATAGAAGACAGCGGGTGGTGGTTGATGGGAGATATTCATCGTGGAGTTCGGTGACAAGTGGTGTACCTCAGGGGTCTGTTTTGGGCCCCTGCTGTTTGTAATTTTTATAAATGATCTGGATGAGGGTATTGAAGGATGGATTAGTAAATTTGCAGATGACACTAAGTCGGTGGAGTGGTAGATAGTGAAGAGGGGTGTTATAGTTTGCAGAGGGACTTGTACAAGTTGCAGAGCTGGGCCGAGAGGTGGCAAATGGAGTTTAATGTGGAAAAGTGTGAGGTAATGCACTATGGCAGGAACAATAAATGTGTAGAGTATAGGGCTAATGGTAGGGCTCTTAATATTGTTGAGGAACAGAAGGATCTTGGTGTATGTGTCAATAGATCCCTGAAAGTAGGCAGTCAAGTGGATAAAGTTGTTAAGAAGGCATATGGAGTCTTAGCTTTCATTGGTAGGGGGATTGAATTTAGGAGCCGCAGCATCATGTTGCAACTGTACAAAACTCTAGTGCGGCAGCACTTGGAGTATTGTGTGCAGTTCTGGTCGCCACATTATAAGAAAGATGTGGAGGCATTGGAGAGGGTACAGAGGAGGTTTACCAGGATGTTGCCTGGTATGGAGGGCAGGTCCTATGAAGAGAGGTTGAAGGATTTGAGGTTGTTTTCGTTAGAAAGGAGGCGGCTACGAGGGGATCTTATTGAAGCATATAAGATGATTAGAGGTTTAGATAGGGTGGACAGTGATAGCCTTTTTCCTAGGATGGCGAAAGCTAGCACGAGGGGACACAGCTTTAAATTAAGGGGTATGAGTTATAGGACGGATATCAGAGGTAGGTTCTTTACTCAACGAGTGATTAGGGAGTGGAATGCCCTGCCTGCAGCTGTTGTAGATGCGCCAAGTTTGGTGGCATTTAAGAGGTTAATTGATAATTATATGGAAGACAAGGGAATGGTTTAGTTTGGAGGGGCATTGCTTTTTATTTTGGTCGGCACAACATCGAAGGCCGAAGGGCCTGTTCTGTGCTGTAATGTTCTATGTTCTATATGAGATAATAGTGTAGCAGTGCTCAAACCATAAGCAACAACAGTTCTTCAATTCAAGTATTTGTTGTGGCACAGTTCAGGAGGGAGAGGAGTATCACAGTTCAGGAATGAGGGGATTTGTTTTGCTCCCTCCTGGCTCTCCTAAGCCTTTTTTTAAGGGGCAGTTAGGAATGGGTAATAAATGCTGGCTTGGGCAGCATGATGGCACACTGATTAGCATTGCTGTTTCATAGCGCCAGGGATCTGGGTTCGATTCCAGCCTTGAGTCACTGTCTGGGTGGAGTTTGCACTTTCTCCTTGTGGGTTTTCTCTGGGTATTCTGGCTTCCTTCCCATAGCCCAAAGATGTATGGGTTAGGCTAATTGATCAGGCTAAATTGCCCCTTGGTGTCAGGGGGAATAGTTTGGGTAAAAATGTATGGAGGGGGGGGATGGTGATTGGTGCAAACTCGATGGGCCAAATGGCTTCCTTCTGCACTGCAGGGATTCTATGGTTCGAGATGCTTGTGTGATTTGGACAGGCTGTGTGTGTGGGCAGATGGAATGTAATGTGGATAAATGTTATCTACTTTGGTAACAATAATAGGAGGTCAAATTATTACTCAAATGGGTGTAAATTGAGAGAGGTGGATATTCAGCAAGAACTTGGTATCCTTGTGCATCAGTTGCTGAAAATAAGTGCACAGGTACAGCAGGCAGTAAAAGCAAATAGTATGTTGGCTTCAAAGTGAGAGGATTTGAGTATAGGGATAGGGATGTTTTACTGCAATTGTACAGGATGTTGGTGAGGCCACACCTGGAGTATTGTGTGTAGTTTTGGTCTCCTTATCTGAGGAAGGATGCCCTTGCTATAGAGGGAGCACAGCGAAGGTTTATCAGGCTGATTCCTGGAATGACAGATCTGTCATATGAGGAGAGACTTAAGTCCGTTAGGATTATATTCACTGGAGTTTAGCAGAGTGAGAGGGGATCTCATAGAAACTTATAAAACTAACAGCGTTAGGCAGGGTAGATTTAGAAAGAATGTTCCTGATGGTGGGGGGAGTCCAGAACTAGGGGTCAGAGTTTGAGGATCAGGGGTAAACCTTTTAGAACTGAGGTGAGGAGAAATTTCTTCACCCAGAGGGTGGGGAATGTGTGGAATTCACTCCCATAGAAAGTAGTTGAGATCAAAACGTGTAATTTCAAGAAGAAACTAAATATAGCTCTTGAGGCTAACAGGAACGAGAGAGAGGGGGATTAGGATGTTGAATTCGTGATCGAAATGATTTGCAGCGCAGACTCGAAGGGCCGAATGACCACCACCTGCTTGTAGTTTATATATTGCTATGTAACTAGTTGAGTTTTTAATAATTTGGTATTTTAGTGGTAATTTTTGAGACCAGTCTGTTGTTTTAGGTTTAATTAAATTTAAATCCCCTTGTTACTTTGATGGGCCTCGAGTGTGACCCCAGGCCACTGGATTACTCGCCTAGTAACATTACCACCGCGCTACTGTTTTTTTCAATTCTAAGTAAAACTGTTTAAGATTGTTGCAGTAAGTTTTTTTGTGATCTGTTTTCCTTTGCACTCAAAGTTGACTTCATTGCTGACACGCATGCATCGCAAACCCTTGGCAGGGAAGTTTGGATTATTGGTATTTTGTTTTTGGATGTGTTGGCATGGTAATGTCCTGAACATCCCCTACATGGCTTTTAGTTGTGGCTAAGCTGAGATGAACTCAGAATTTTCAATGCTAGTGGCTTTAACTCCCACATTGCTACGATTCTGGTCTTTGATCTGGCTGGGACCAGGAGCTGCAGTGGTAGAAGTGCCTAACATATAGGAATATTGAGATTAGAAGCAAGAGGAGGCCATTCAGCCCTTCCAGTCTGTTTTGCCATTCATTGTAATCATGGTTGATCATCAAATTCAATATCCTGATTGATGATCATAGGAGACATAGCTTTAAATTAAGGGGTGGTAGTTATAGGACAGATGTCAGAGGTAGGTTCTTTACCCAGAGGGTGGTAAGGGTATGGAATGCCCTGCCTGCTGCAGTTGTAGATGCACCAAGTTTGGGGGCGTTTAAAAGGTCAGTGGATAGGTTTATGGATGAAAAGGGAAAGGCTCTACTGAAAGAGCGCAGAGGAGATTTACAAGAATGTTGCCTGGATTGGGAGGCATAGAACATAAAACACTACAGCACAAACAGGCCCTTCGGCCCACAAGTTGTGCCGAACACATCAAAACCTACCCAGCCATAGAGCTATCTATAACCCCCAATCCCACTGGATCCCATATACTCATCCAGAAGTCTTTTAAAAGACCCCAGCGAGTTCACCTCGACCACCACCGATGGCAGCCGATTCCATTCACTCACCACCCTCTGAGTGAAAAACTTTCCCCTAGCGTCCCCTCTGCACTAGCTTCCCTGCACCTTAAATCTGTGTCCTCTCGTCGCGACCATTTCAGCCCTGGGAAATAGTCTCTGAGAGTCCACCCTATCTAATCCTCTCAACGTCTTGTAAACCTCTATCAGGTTGCCTCTCAACCTTCGTCTCTCCAGGGAGAACAGTCCCAGCTCCTTCAACCTATCTTCATTAGGCATGCCTTATGAAGATAGGTTGAGGGAGCTGGGACTCTTCTCCCTGGAGAGACGTAGGTTGAGAGGCGACCTGATGGAGGTTTATAAAATCTTGAGAGGAATAGATAGGGTGGATTCTCAGAGGCTATTTTCCCGAGCTGAAATGGTCACGACGAGAGGACACAGATTTAAGGTGCAGGGAAGCAAATACAGAGGGGATGTCAAGGATAAGTTTTTCACTCGGAGAGTGGTGAATGAATGGAATTGGCTGCCATCAGATGGAACATGATGATTGAGGTTTGGATAGGGTGGACAGTGATAGCCTTTTTCCTCGGATGGAGAAAGCTAGCACGAGGGGACATAGCTTTAAATTAAGGGGTGGTAGTTATAGGACGGATGTCAGAGGTAGGTTCTTTATCCAGAGGGTGGTAAGGGTATGGAATGCCCTGCCTGCTGCAGTTGTAGATGCGCCAAGTTTGGGGGCGTTTAAGAGGTCCACGGATAGGTTTATGGATGAAAAGGGAATGGTTTAGGTTAGAAGATCATTGCTTTTTCTTAATTGGTCAGTGCAACATCGTGGGCCGAAGGGCCTGTTCTGCGCTGTAATGTTCTATGTTGTATCAGAGGTGGTAGAGGCGAACTTGCTGGGGTCTTTTAAAAGACTTCTGGATGAGTATATGGGAACGAATGGGGTAGGGGATTATAGATAGGTCTGTGGGTTGGTAGATGTAGATGTGATTGGCGCAACTTGTGGGCCGAAGGGCCTGTTTGTGCTGTAGTGTTCTATGTTCTAAATAAGTGTTTTGGCCTCCACTATTTGTGGGAGTGAATACCACCTTCTGGGTAAAGAAATTTCTCCTCATCTCAGTTCTAAAAAGTATACCCCTTATCCTCAAACTATGACCCCTAGTTCTAGATTCCTCCCACCATCGGGAACATTCTTTGAGTCTACCCTGTCTAAAACTGTTAGAATTTTATAAGTTTCTATCAGATCCCCTCTCACTCTTCTAAACTCCAGTGAATATAATCCTAACCCACTTAGTCTCTTCTCATATGACAGACCTGCCATCCCAGGAATCAGCCTGGTAAACCTTCACTGTGCTCCCTCTACAGCAAGGACATCTTTCCTCAGTTAAGGACATCAAAACTGCACACAATACTCCACCAATGCCCTGTACAATTGCAGAAAAATACCCCTGTCCTTATACTCAAATCCTCTCGCTATGAAGGCCAACATACCATTTGTCTTTTTTACTGTCTGCTGTACCTGCGCTCTTACTTTCACTGACTGATACACGAGGACTCCAGGGTCTGGCTGAGTATCCCCTCTCTCAGTTTACACCCATTCAGATAATAATCTGTCTTCCTATTATTGCGACCAAAGTGGATAACCTCACATCTATCCACATTATACTGCATCTGCCATGCAGATTCCCACTCACAGCCTGTCCAAATCACACTGAAGCATCTCTGTATCCTCCTCAGAGCTCACCCTCCCACCCAACTTTGTATCATCTGTAAATCTAGAGATAATACGTTCAGTTCCCTCGTCCAAGTCATTAAACTAGCAAAGCAACTGTGGTCAGAAAGGGCAGGCAGATATACGGGCAAATATTTTACCCAGTGAGGTTTTGACTTGCAACCTTTTCTTTAGTGCTTGCAGTTTAGTGCTGATGTGACTGTACTTTTGAAGGGGGAGGAATACCTCCTGTCAGTTTTTAAGTTGAGCTGTTTATTGACATAACCATTTTTGAAAAGAAAATGTAGTCAGAATGTGTCCCAGGCTGAGGTGACTGTCCTTTCTTGTCCTGTGCAGCCCGCTGACTGCCGAGGCCTGATTGAGAAACTGAAGGCCTGCAATGATGAACAGCTCCTGACAGAACTTCAGCAGATCAAAACATGGAATATTGGAAAGGTAGGGCTTACAGCTTGTGTGCCGGGGGGGAGGAGGGTGGGACGCTGCCTGCGCGTGGTGGGGAAGTTGTTGTCCTGGAAGTGATCATTATGATGTGGTTTCCTATATGGTAAATACATTTAAATAGAAGCCTGGGTCTGTTACCTGACGAAGGCTATAGAGTCGAAAGCTCGCGAATTTACTATCAAATAAATTGGTTGGATTTAAAATTGGTGTTGTAAAACTTTACTGAGTTTACCCCTGTCCAATGCCGGCATCTCTACATCATCTCTGTTACCTGGAGCAGCCAGAAGTTGAGATGCAAGTGTACACAGCCTTGCATGTGGTTTACAAGCTTTGTCAGTGTCCCTTCTTCCACCATTTACCTTCAGCCTGTTTTTGAATGCCTTTTTTTGCATCTTGCTGGTAATTTTTGTTCTGCACACATTACAACAAATGCATAAGTACAGAATTTCTTACTAACTTGGGAGCCCATAGTTCCTCAGTGCTTCCGTCATGGCAACACCTTAACCCATCAGAGGGGACTTCGTCCTTTTCTCCTGCAGTATAAATTGTGATCACCTGAAATTTGGCATTCTATATTTGCCCAAATGAGTGGGGGATAAAAAGCATCGGTGGCATGTCTTTTTTAAACAGGGCAAGTATTTCTCTCACCTTTCAGATGCTCAGGGCACTATGCTGTCAATGAAATACAGGCACTGAGAGGTGCAGCAGCAAACTGTGCAAGTGTTATGACGTGTGTAATGAATTTTGGCTTCAGCTACTAACTATTGAATCCAGACAATACATGTAGTTCTGCAGGAGGCCATTCAGTCCATTGACCAAACCCCAACTCTGAAAGAGCATCCCACCCCAGCCCTATCCCTGTAACCCCGTGTGTTTACCATGGTTAACTTAATTTTGTATGTAATCTTGTTCTCTCCATGTACTGTCTCTATAATTGACTTATTAATTCTGCTTTTCCCACTCTAATTGTGTGGAATTTACTGCATAGCAGTGAACCCAACTGCGTAACAGAGTGCTTGTATTTATAATGCTCACAAACCTCCCCGCCCGCGGCTGCCCCGCTCCCCGCCCGCGGCTGCCCCGCTCCCCGCCCGCGGCTGCCCCGCTCCCCGCCCGCGGCTGCCCCGCTCCCCGCCCGCGGCTGCCCCGCTCCCCGCCCGCGGCTGCCCCGCTCCCCGCCCGCGGCTGCCCCGCTCCCCGCCCGCGGCTGCCCCGCTCCCCGCCCGCGGCTGCCCCGCTCCCCGCCCGCGGCTGCCCCGCTCCCCGCCCGCGGCTGCCCCGCTCCCCGCCCGCGGCTGCCCCGCTCCCCGCCCGCGGCTGCCCCGCTCCCCGCCCGCGGCTGCCCCGCTCCCCGCCCGCGGCTGCCCCGCTCCCCGCCCGCGGCTGCCCCGCCTTCATTGTCTTTGGTTTCTAATCTCTCCAACCAAACTCATTGGAAGAGGCAAAACCAAATCCAGATCTCTCACTTCTTACTCCTGGCATTATGCTGGCTTCAAGAATCAATCGAATTGCAGTTATTATGGTGTTTATTGGATGGAGGGAGCAATAAAAGGCTGTAGTTTGGCGTTTGTTGTGAGGGTTTTTTGGTCCAGAATTGTTGCATCCCTGCTCTTGTTGCTTTCTACAGTGTGAGCTGTACCACTGGGTGGACCTGCTGGACCGGTTCGATGGAATTTTGGCTGATGCTGGGCAGACTGTGGAAACTATGTCCTGGATGTTGGTGTGCGACAGGCCAGAAAATGAGCAGCTGAAAGCTCTCCTGCTGGCTGTCTTAAACTTCACGGCCCTGCTGATTGAGTACAGCTTCTCACGGCACCTGTACAGTTCCATTGAGGTAAGCGTCAGAGCTGCATCGCTGCCGGGCCTGAAACTGTATTCTAGAATGTGAACAGGATGTACTTAACTCTTCACTCTTTTTTTCAGCATCTGACTACTTTGTTAGCATCATGTGATATGCAAGTGGTGCTGGCTGTGCTAAATCTGCTGTATGTGTTCAGCAAAAGGTCCAACTATATCACTAGACTCGGATCTGATAAAAGGACTCCTTTGTTGTCGAGATTACAGCATTTAGCAGAGGTATGTCCCCAGCACGTTTTCTTTTCTCCCTTCCGACCAGCGGTGTTCCCTGAACAGGAGATGGCTTGACTTGACCACTCTGTGTTGCTGCTTGTAAGCACACAGTTGAGGGCAGCGAGGAGGATTGTTGGCAACCAGTGCGTGCACAGAGAAGCTAGACATCTTGGTGACCGGGAGGCAAGATACACTCTCTCTCTCTCTCTCTTTGTCTCTCACACACACGTAGGCAAACTTGCACTCGCACTCACACATTCACGCTTGCACACTCAACAGACGCGCTTGCTCTCACTTACAAGCTTGCTCGTTGCTGTATTTAAAGAGATGGCCAGAACCAAGCAGACAGTGTGTAAGTCAACTGGAGGGAAAGCTGCCCACGAGCACTCCAGCCATGGGCAGAGTGAAGAAGTATCACTGCCAACGGCCTGGCACTGTGGCTTTGTGGGAGATTCACCACTACCAGAAATCCACTGAGCTGTTGATCCGCAAGCTGCCCTTTCAGCACCTGGTGCAGGAGATCGCTCAGGACTTCAAGACTGACCTGAGCTTCCAGCGCTCGGCCATCATGGCCCTGTAGGAGGCCAGCAAGGCTTACCTGGCAGGGCTGATGGAAGACACCAACCTATGCACCATCCACATCAAGCTAAAGGACATGCAGCTGGCCCACCGCATTCACGACCCTCAATTACCTTTTGAAAACCAAAAAGAAACACAAGTGTCCTCGCGCTCGCACGCAAGTATACTGGCGCGCAGGTGCCCTCACTCCCACATCCCTCGCTTGTTCGCTCCCGCCTGGCTCGCTCCCGCCTGGCTCGCTCCCGCCTGGCTCGCTCCCGTAGCACAGTGGTTAGTACTGCTGCTTCACAGCTCTAGGTCCTGGGTTTGATTCCTGGCTGGGGTCACTCTATGTGGAGTTTGCATGTTCTCCTCGTGTCTCTGGGTTTTCTCCACATACTCAGGTTTCCCCCACAGTCCAAAGATGTGCGGGTTCGGTTGATTGGCCATGCTAAGAAATTGCACAGGTTAGAGTGATTAGTAGGTATAATCTGTAGAGAAATGGGATTAGGGCCTGGGTGAAATTGTGTTTGGTGCTGACTCGAATGGCCTCTTTCTGCACTGTAGGGTTCTGTGATTCACTCACTATAAGCTAGCTCACAGCTTGCTTGTTTGCTCAGCTCACAAATACAGTCACTGTCTCATACACGGACGCGCATGCACCCTTGCTGTCCCTCGCGGATGCGCACGTGCACTTGCTCACCCTCTCTGTATCGCGGACGCGCGCCCGGGAAAGGGGGCATGAGACATGATCTCAAATCTGAAAATAGCAGGTGTGAACACAGCAGAGGTACAGCAGCTTGTCAGACACTAAACCAGAGCAGTGTGGGGCTTTTGTTCTCTCTAATTCTCTCTTAGGATGAGCCCAACATCTATTGTCCAGTCCTAATTACACATTGAAGTACAGTGTGATCAGACCAACACAACCAAGTTGCTGTGTGGGGTCTGGAGTCAGAATGTAGGCCAGACGGAGTAAGAATGGTAGATTTCCTTCCCTAAAGGACGTTAGTGAGTGATGGATTATTCGGTTCCGGATGAATTGAATTTAAATTGCACTAGCTGGCCTGTTGGGTATTTGACCCTGCTTCTCCAGAGCAATAATCTGCTGCTGTGCCCCCATTGTGTAGTGTGGTATTGCACATGCTGTTCTCCATCAGTTGGCACTTTACCATTTGGCAAATACCTTCTTGTAAGAGGCAAAGTGTGCAGAAATCAGACGATAACCATGACCCCATTTTACCGACTCTCAATACTTCTACCTCTCTCAAAATGTCTACAAATTTGAGGCAGATTGTTCCAGAATTCCACTCACCTGTTGTGGGTGGTAACAGTGCCCTCTGAGTCCATCCTTTAGTGGGCCAGCTCTGTGCATCATTTGCTCTGAATGTCCTGAGCAGAGGAAATTGTTTTTTCAGTAGCCCGCCAAACCCTTTTCATTATTCTGGGCACTTTGATTAAGATCACTTCTCAGTTCAGGGTTGGAACCCGGGATTTATTTTTAATCTGTATGGTTTTTAGCTTCTTCCTGGAATAACGGCATATGGAGTCTTGGCTTTTATTGGTAGGGGGATTGAATTTCGGAGCAGCAACGTCATGTTGCAACTGTACAAAACTCTAGTGCGGCCGCACTTGGAGTATTGTGTGCAGTTCTGGTCCCCGCATTATAAGAAAGATGTGGAGGCATTGGAGAGGGTACAGAGGAGGTTTACCAGGATGTTGCCTGGTATGGAGGGCAGGTCTTATGAAGAGAGGCTGAGGGATTTGAGGTTGTTTTCGTTAGAAAGAAGGCGGCTAAGAGGAGACCTTATTGAAACATATAAGATGATTAGAGGTTTAGATAGGGTGGACAGTGATAGCCTTTTTCCTAGGATGGAGAAAGCTAGCACGAGGGGACATAGCTTTAAATTAAGGAGTGGTAGTTATAGGATGGATGTCAGAGGGTGGTAAGGGTATGGAATGCCTTGCCTGCTGCAGTTGTAGATGCGCCAAGTTTGGGGGTGTTTAAGAGGTCCGTGGATAGGTTTATGGATGAAAAGGGAATGGTTTAGGTTAGAGGGTCATTTCTTTTTCTTAATTGGTCGGCGCAACATCGAGGGCCGAAGGGCCTGTTCTGCGCTGTAATGTTCTATGTTCTAACTTGACTAAGCCATTAGTGGGCAGGATTTTACCTGACATTTGCTTTCTTGTCTAAGAGAAACAATTTTCCATCATCTTCCTACAGAGTTGGGGTGGAAAGGAGAATGGATTTGGCCTTGCAGAGTGCTGCCGTGACTTACAGATGTCGGTAAGTGATGTGACAGAGAAATTGTGTTTAAATCTGATTGGGAATATGTTCCAGCTCCCCTGCGCGTCTCACAGTTTATAGTTGCATCACGTAAAGCTACTCTGGGCCATCTTCTGGTTGCACGAAGGAGGAATAGATCACTCTGCTCTAGGGTTGGACCTTGGAGTTGCCAGAGACCAGATATCTGGTCCCGGTTTCCTCAGCTGGATAGTGGATGCAGCTGGCCCTTTAGCAATGATAAAAATGCCGTGTTCCGGGATGACATGTTGTGGCAGCATGTTAAGTGTAGCACTGAAGCCAGTCAGAGGACTGCCCTGTGTTTTACTTTGCTATATCTTTTAAGAAGAATGTAACTGTATTTCTTAAATCAGTCCCCCATTTCCTCTCTGAGCATTTGTCCTGTGCTGGACTTAAACATGAAGACTTTGTGGAGCATCTGGTTCAGTGACAATGTTGGCACAAATAAAGCACACCTTTACTCGCACTTCTTGACATTCTAGGTCAGAACTGTAAGAAACTAAGCAACTGATATCCCAGCAAAACAGAAATTGAAATGTGCTTGCCCTTCCTGAATCATAATAAATAATGCCTTTCCCAAGAGGTGGGGGGGGGGGGGGGGGGGGGGGGGCACAGTATGAACCTGTCTGGGTTAGAGTGGGTTCAATGGCTACAGTAGTTGGATGGGCTTGGTTTGCATTGATAGCTGCTGGGAGATCTGTACTGGCTCCAGTGTCCCAGGACCTGGAACTTGGTTTACCTTTCATAGCTTATGACAATATGATGGGTGACTCCAGCCCCTCATTGTGATCCTTTCCAGACTAGTTTTGCTTGCTGACTTTCCCCTCCCTTCCTTTCCCCTTTCCATCCCAGTAGCCACCTCGCGCAGTGCCAAAAGAATTTCCAGGGCTGTAGAAATTGTAAGTATTCAATACGTTCCAGAGAGTGTCAGTGAGAGAATACCCCCATTATAATTATGAAAAGTGTGTATTTTTTTTCTCCCCCTATGCAGTACAGTAAAAGATCAGCAAACGATGACAGCATGCAGCCCTGGAAATGAGCAAGAGTTGGTGCATAGCGCACTCTGCCGTGCAATTGTATTGAGGCTTTTTTGTGCTGTGTGCTTATTTTTGAAAAAAAAAGACCTGTTAAAGAAGGGCCGTTGTTCTGAAAGATTGGAAGAGGGGTTTCAGGAGGGGTGGGGGATGGAACTGAAAATTCCAGACCTGAAATTGCTGTTCTGCTACCTTTACCTGGGGAGTTCCACCAGGGTTTTGTGCAGCAACGAACATTTTCCCCCATTCAATTTCCAGTGTCTTGTCAGACCATCAGGTCCTGGGGCGCCATCGGCCTCACTCAATGTCAGCAGGGCTGGGAGGCTCAGCTGCTGGCCCCTGTCTGCCTTTGCCAGGCTCGCTTTGGTATTCTAGGCGACACAACCATCATAATTAAACACTAGCTAATTTCAAATGTTGAGCGAGCGACAGAGAGTAACTCATGGAGGAGTGCGCAAAGCCATAAAACTGCAAATTGGGTATTAAATTCCCTCTTTTTTTTGTCCTTTTTTCATATAGAAATACCCACCTAGTGCAACAACACTACACTTTGAGTTCTATGCAGAGCCAAGTGCCGAGGTGAAGTTGGACAAAAAGGTGAGGTTTCGTTTTTTTTCTCCCCAAAAAAAATATTTTGAGCAGACACTAATTTAAAAGAATGAGCCTAGAACTCTCAATATCTCCTGCGCTTTTCACGTCCTCGGGACGTCCCAGAGCGCCCCTGCAGTCACAGAGGGAAATACTTTTTGAAATGCAGTTGCTATCTTGGGTAGGGAAAGGTTGCAGCCAGTTTGTGCACAGCAAACAGCAGGGAGGAGAACAGCTGTTCTAATGTTCAGATGCTCTAATGATGTTAGCTGAGGGGTAAACTCAGGCCCCAGGGAGTGGGGAGAACATTCCCCATCCTTCCGTTTGTGGGAAGTTTTACACCACCTAGCTTCTGTTTAGCATCATGCATAGTCATTCTGACACTGAGGATGGAAGAGGGTATCCATGGTAGGGGCAGGAGCCTCCCCCTCCTAGATCGGTCCAGTTGCTTTAATTTAGGCATGTTTTGAGTTGAACACTGGGTGATTTCTCATCCCCCTGGTTTGGTGATGGTGGTAACTGATCTGTTCAGAACAGATCCCAACTTGATTCCCAGCTGCTGAATGAATGCTACTGAGATACAGGACAGCATGGTAGCACAGTGGTTAGCACTGCTGCTTCACATCTCCAGGGACCTGGGTTCGATTCCCGGCTGGGGTCACTGTGTGGAGTTTGCACATTCTCTTTGTATCTGCATGGGTTTCCTCCAGGTACTCTGGTTTTCTCCCACGGTCCAAAGATGTGCAGATTAGGTTGATTGGCCATGCTAAGAAATTGCCCCTTAGCATCCAGTGATGTGTACGTTCAAGGGATTAGCGGGTAAAATATGTGGGGATAAGAGAGTAGGGCCTGGGGGGGATTGTGGTTGGTACAGACTTGATGGGCCGAATGGCCTCTTTCTGTATTGTAGGGTTTCTATGACACGTAGTTGGTGTTGGCAAGGGAAGAGGAGGAGGAAGTAGTTACTAAGTGACTTCTGTATGCTTGAGAATCGCTTGCAGGCAAGATCCAGCTTGACTGTTTTTTTCATCGATGTAGAAACAGATGTGGGCCTTTCAGCCCCTCAAGCCTGTACCATCATTTAGTTGGATCACATCTGATCTTGCCTTAAATCCACACGGTCTAATTGTCAACAAAGAATCTTTCAACGTTTTTACAATTTGAATTGAGGGCCTGCACTATCGTAGCCTTTTGGAGGAAAGGGCCACCTTTATGTGCAATAACTGATTTAACTCCTGATCTATTTTTCTTTGACATAGAAATAGGAAGAGGCCATGTGGCTCATTACTAATCATGGCATTTCTGTGACCTCATTCCTTGCCTTTGCTCTGTATCCCTTTATCTTTGGTTAGCAAAAATCTATCACTTCCTGATTTAAAATTGATAGTTGACCCAGCATTAGTTGCTATTTATAAACAACAGTCGCAACCAACTTTTTTTTTTACATATAGCAGTATTTACTCAGCAGCTGTCGCTGCTTCTGTGAGGTAACAAATGGTGTCCAGTACAAGTCCTCTTTAGAACTTGTGTAGGACCCAAAAACTCTGTTTTTCTCGTCACAGATGCTGTCAGGCCTGCTGAGTCTTTGCAGCATGTTCTGTTTCTATTTCATATCCCCAGCATCTGCAGTATTTTGCTTTTAGTCCTGAAAGATCTGGCTGTGTTTTTGTCTTAGACTTTGCTGCCCCACCCTCACCCCCAGTCCTAGACTCGGAAAGGCTAACTGTTCCATTTATTGAATATTTAGAACATAGAACATTACAGTTCAGAACAGGCCCTTCGGCCTTCGATGTTGCGCCGACCAATATAAAAAGCAATGCCCCTCCAAACTAAACCATTCCCTTCTCTTCCATGTACTTATCAACTAACCTCTTAAACGCCACCAAACTTGGCGCATCTACAACTGCTGCAGGCAGGGCATTCCATTCCCGAACCACCCTTTGGGTAAAGAACCTACCTCTGATATCCGTCCTATAACTATCACCCCTTAATTTAAAGCTGTGTCCCCTCGTGCTAGCTTTCTCCATCCTAGGAAAAAGGCTATCACTGTCCACCCTATCTAAACCTCTAATCATCTTATATGTTTCAATAAGGTCTCCTCTTAGCCGCCTCCTTTCTAACGAAAACAACCTCAAATCCCTCAGCCTCTCTTCATAAGACCTGCCCTCCATACCAGGCAACATCCTGGTAAACCTCCTCTGTACCCTCTCCAATGCCTCCACATCTTTCTTATAATGCGGGGACCAGAACTGCACACAATACTCCAAGTGCGGCCGCACTAGAGTTTTGTACAGTTGCAACATGACGTTGCGTCTCCGAAATTCAATCCCCCTACCAATAAAAGCCAAGACTCCATGTGCCTTCCTAACAACCTTCTCGACCTGACTGCCTACTTTCAGGGATTTACTTCAGATTGCCTCTTGACCATCTCAGTCCCAGAGAATATAGCAATAGTTTGTGTTTAATCTCTGTTGTACATGAAATAATACTTGGTGAGTCAAAATACAGTAGCTTTTATTTCAAAACTCTGGTGTCTATTCCAGCATTTTGGGAGAAACTGGTTCCTTACAATGGACTATCAAACTTCTCATAGAACACTAACACAAGTGGGCATTTATACATCAAGAGTCTTAGTGTCAATTATGACACAAGTTTCCCATTCCGGCCAGAACTCTGGGTCTTCCTTTCTTGGTTGTGATGGAGCCCCAGATTTAATCACCATTCACAGTCCTGCTGGCAGCTGCAGTCATGACATCGGCTTAATCTGGTCACGATTCAAACCCCTTCTGCAGCAGCACCGGCATCCCTATCTTTGAAGTTACTTGTGCGATAGCAGCTGTTCCGGCCGGACTCTTCCTGCTAAAAGTCAGTATATAAACAGCCACGTTAAACTATCGGTGTTTATAAAAAATGAGAGTTAAAGCATGTAATACATGAACAAATAACTTATATTAATGCCAGCAGTATAAGCTTGAGAAGATCAGTTGTGATGAAAGGATATGTTTGTTACATATTTTAGGTACAAAATCCATTAATCCTTTCCCTACTTCAATCTCCCCCTGTTGTTTAGCCCTTTGAGTCCTGGTACTTTTCTGTTAAATTAACTCATTAAATTCATTAATGGTATACGATGAAGGAATGATGTAGCAGCTTGTCTTTTACCCTTCGCAAGTTTATTCTATGTACAGCACGGTGAGGGATGCAAACTCTTTATGGTCCTCTTCCCCACACCAACTGTTCCACCTACATCCATTCATACTTTTGGAGGTTGAGTCAATAACCAGCCTGTCTTTAAGGCAATTAGCTGAACACTGTAAATGCCAAAGGAAGCAATGTTGAGACATTGATACACCAAGACTGCACTCCCTCCAAGGTCAGCCTATCCTTCCCCAGGTGTGGTGCTCAGAACTGTTCACAAAGTCTGGTTTAAGCTGGGGTTTTGTGTACCTGAAGCATGCCTTCCATCCTACCCCTGCTATTCTAGTTATCAAGATAGAAAGGCCAGTGTTCCATTCGTCTGATTTTTTTTTCTGTGCCTGATCCGTGATGTGTGTGCTGGGACTCCTCACTCCTTTCTGTCCTCCATCCACCCTATTGTTTCAAACTTCTCCCATTAGATGTCCCCTGAACCACCTGACCACGCAAGGGAGCAAACCATGCTAATGTGACATGATCTCATTGAGCTCTGTGGGCTGAGCTGTTCTGAGGCATTGCTGTGTAGGCCTTTCAGGGCAGGGGGCCTACTCAACGAGTGTTTGGCTCTATACGTGGTTTATGTAGACCTTGTGAAATGAGGTTCGGACTATATCCCAAAGTGAGAATGTGGCTTCAGTCTGATTGAAAGCATAGGATTCCCTGCCCAGAAGATAGCATGGAGTGACATGAGTCGATAATCCCACTGCAGCACGTGGTTGTGTAGCCTGCTTCCCTCCCCCCCAATATGTTCATCAAACTGTGCAAGGCCATAATGTAAATTTGCTGCCCTTATCAAAATGGAGAGCCTGCGTGCAGGGAAATACCTGCTGTGATAGATTAAGAAACAACACTGACACTTGTGAGCTGCCTTTCACCATCTCAGGACATCCCCAGGTGCTTCAGAAGCAGTGAAGAGTTGTTTGCAGTCACTGCTGTACACAGCTCCCACAGTCAGCAACGTGAATCTCACAAAAAACAAACAGAAGCAAGCTGCAGAACTATGATGCTGATTTGAGGGATTAATATTGGCCCGGATACCAGGATGATGTTTCTATCATTAAGGGAATGTCATGGGATCTTTTATGTCCACCTCATAAGTGCTGACATGGCCATAGTTTAGCATCTCATTCAAAAGCTGGCACGTCTGACAGTGGAGCACTGCCTCATTTCTGCACTCTGGATGTTTCTGTTCTCCCAGCTCTGGATGCACAATCTTCTGGCTCAGATGTGCATGCCACAGTTAATTCAGAATGGTAAGTGCTGAAAGCTCAGGCCGGCTGCTCTAGCAGTGACGTGCTGGGTTATACACAGCAGTATTTCGTGTTAGCAAACATGACATTGAATGCTTTTAAATTGAAAAGCTTTTCTGGCCTTGGAGAACAGTGAGTTTTCCTACTGGCCGTGAGCAATCCACTCAGATTCAGAATAAATGGGAATGCAGTCTGTAAAACATATGGCAGATGTCAGGGTTGGGGGCGGTAACCTTGAGGCAAATGCTCAAAGGTGAGGGTCTTTGAATAAAAGTTGAGCAACAGCACACCTTTGCCCCTTAAGTTGAGCATTTGTGTCGTGGATTGACATCTCGTCGTAATGTTTGAGGTATCACAGGAGTTGGGGAGGCAGAAGTGGTGCATGTTCCCATCCTGCCAGTTGGAACAGGGTTTGCGAGGTGGGGGAGCAGCGAGGGGAGAACAAACAGTCAAGAATAATGTAAAAAAAAGAAACAGAAGCAAGCTGCAGAATGTAACTTCAATGTTACAAAAGGGCCTGATTGATCATTCCTTCCACCCTTCTTGCTCCCTTCTCATATTCCTGGATGCCTCTTGCATCTAAAAATCTCTCAATCTCAGCCTTGAGTATTCTCACCAAAAATTCCAAAGGCTTAC
The DNA here is from genome assembly GCA_024679065.1 of Sphyrna mokarran. Lineage (NCBI taxonomy): Eukaryota > Metazoa > Chordata > Chondrichthyes > Carcharhiniformes > Carcharhinidae > Sphyrna > Sphyrna mokarran. The sequence continues at coordinate 84,077,864 of JAGIQG010000013.1, read as the reverse complement.
AACCCACCCAGTGCAAAATTCCTCCTTATCTCATTCCAAATGTTGGACTCTTTATCCTGAGAATATGGCCATGCTGTAGATTCCTCAGCCAGGAGAAAGAGCCTGTCTACCTGTCTCGCCTTCTTCAAAGCCTCCCTCATTTTTCCAAATTGCAGGTTGTACAGTCTTATCTACTAAAACCCTCCACACTGGACAGCCTTCTTTAACCTTATTGAAAGGAAAACCTCCAGCTTTACCCTTGCAGTGAGATTGGATTTGCTTTGTAACGATGGGGTGGTAAATAGATTGGGTTTTGTTTTGTTTCCCCATGCCCCACAGTTTCACTGTTTGCTGTTTCTGGATCAAGTGCAGCTCCCAGTTTGTTAAGGGACTGCATCATTTTGTGATGTGGTGGAGCATTGCATTGCATTCTTTCAATTCACGTTAACCCATGTCTTGTAACCTCTTCTATTGCAGGCCACAGCAAACAACACACTACATTACATTCATATAGAGCAGTTAGATAAGGTGAGTGCTTGTAACTTGCACTTTTGTCAAAAATGGGGTGTGGGGGGAGGGAGGGCTGGTAGATGTACAAGTAGAGACTAGCTAGCAGAGTTGATGTCTTGGTGTTGAGTTGGGAGGAAAAGCCCCTCCACAGCTAACAAGTTGGGTGGGGGGTGTAGGTAGAGCTGTCCTTGCTAGGTGGGGTGGGGGGTGTGGATGGAGCTGTCCTTGGTAGGTGGGGTGGGGGCTGTGGGTGTGGGTGGAGCTGTCCTTGCTGGGTGGGGTGGGCAGAGTTTTTAGGAGTGTCACTTGATTGGTGGGATGAGGGGAGACAGTGAAAAGAGGGAGCGATGCTCTGCATTTGCTTTCTGCAGCTTCAGGATTGGGTTGGCACCTGGGAGCAGGGTTATCTTGCCTGTTATGCTGATTCAAGCTTTGAGCTTTGAAAGGGATCTTGGCAAGAGTGTGTGCAGCACGAAAGCTGTTTCCTCATTGGTCTTTTTTTCCTGTTCTCAGATATCTGAAAGTCCATCTGAAATTATGGAGTCTTTAACCAAAATGTATAGCATCCCAAAGGATAAACAGGTGAGTACATCTCCCTTTGCACTTAGCTCTGTGCAAGAAGTGTCGAGCATTACAAGTCAGTTGATGTAGTGTTAAATGGAGTCTGCACCGACTACAATCCCACCCAAGCCCAATCCCCGCATACTTATCCTGCTGATCCCTTCTCTAACCTGTGCATCCCAGGACACTAAAAGGCAATTTAGCACAGCCATTGCACCTTGCCTGCCTTACTCTTTCAGAATGCGGGAGGAAACCGGAGCATCCGGAGAAACTCCACACAGACATGGGGAGAATGTGCAGACTCCACACAAATGGTGACCCAAGCCGGGAATCGAACTCAAGTCCCTAGTGCTGTGAGGCAGCAGTGCTAACCACAGTGCTGGAATCTGAAATTAAGATGCTAGATGGGAGATGCTGGCATCATGGTAATGTCACTGGGCTAGTAATCCACAGGCTATGCACTGGGGATATGAGTTTAAATCTCACTGTGGCAGCTAGTGGAGTTTAAATTCAGTTGGTAAATCTTAGAGTTTAAAGGTAGTCTCAGTAATAGTGACCATGGCAACTCTTATTGATGGCTGTAAAAACCCATCTGGTTCACTAATGTCTTTTAGGGAAGGCAATCTGCCTCTTCCCCAGTCTCATCTACACATAACTCCAGAGTTGCAGCAATGTGGCTGAAGCTAAACTGCCCCTCTGAAAGGCCCCAGCGAGCCAATCAACTGCCAGAAGATGTCACACTGAGACTCCAAGGCTGTGCAGAATGGGGCAGTAAATGCCCATTACTCCCACATTCCATGAATAAATGAAACAAATCTCTCCTTAAGGCAAAAATGGAATAATGGTTGTGCTTTTAATGCTGTTTGATGATGCCTGTTTGTTTTGTGACAGATGCTACTGTTTACACACATACGGCTAGCACATGGCTTCTCAAATCATAAAAAAAGACTGCAAGCAGTACAGGCTAGGCTACATGCTATCTCGATATTAGGTAAGTCACCCTAAGCACTGTGTGTGCTATGCCTGGGGAAGCAGTTAAAGTTGGCTGTTGAGGTTAATAGTCCATTTAGCAACTGCAGCTGATGCAATGTGAATGGTTGTGATGCCACCAGGAACAGATCTCTCGAGGGCAGGAACTCGGGCACCAGGCAATGCTGTGGCATGACTGACCACAATCAGAGTTTGAACTGTAGCCCCTGTTCCACTTATGGAGCAGGTAGCTGCTCCTGGCCCAACCTCGTGCAGCTCTGGACTGCCCAGGTTTTCCTCAGTTGATTGATGTTGGGGCTTCACTGCTTGGATGAGCTTTCAGGCAGTGGTTGGTGAGTTTGCAGTCAACCAGGAGATGTGCCATGGAGAGGTGGATTTGTTTGAAGGGTATGGAGTGTGTTCCACTGGGGCAGGGAGTGGGGAGTACACATTTCAGCTCTGCATATGGGCTTTTTAAAGATTGTGTGTGGATGGTGTGCTTTGTTCGCTGCTGGCCTTTAAGTAGGATATTTTCCTTGCTGTCTTTGGGAGGTTTAACGTGAGCTGTCACAAGAAGTTGGTCTCAATGCCCCAGAAATAATCCTACTTGGAAGTGGTTATCTACTATGTTTGTGTGGTAGCTCTTGGGCTATGTAAAGCAGCAGTACCTTGGATAGGCTCGAGCAAGTGAAGTGGTGCGGTTTCCATCAGCTTTCGCATGAGATCCACTCTCACCTCGACCTGCGACTCTAGTGTTCTGGACGAGTTGCCAGCAGGTTAATGGATGTCAAGAGTAACACCGATTTATTTTGGCACTGCGGGTGGTCAGCCGCAGATCTCTGTCCCCACCCTGTCCCCACATCTTCAAGTTATTTAGGTGGAAGGCTGAAAGAACAGTGATGACAAGGGGAAAGACAGCATAATGCTGCAGAGATTGACCAAAGACTCAGCCATTGGGGTCCTGGTCCAAGCAGTTAGAGCCCACTGGAAACACTGCATCTGTAGGATGTGATTAAAGAGTCTGACTGCCTCCCTACGACACAGGCCCTAGTTTATTTTATTTTGAAGTGATTTATTTCATTCTCCTGTTTATATTAAGTGGTTTTGATAGAAAGCACAGTGCAAGGAGAGCTGCAGCCTCCGTGTACTGCCTTTCTGCAGGGAGGCCTTGCTGCTGTCAATGAAGGAAATGACTTGAAGTTGCAATCAGAAGCCAGATGCAGTGCCTTTTATTGAGTAGCTCTTTGGTGGGTAGGGAGGAGGATGGTTTTATAATCAGCCAGAGTTTCTGACTCCGTTTGCCCTGATTTTTCTCCAGTTTACTCCAATGCGCTCCAAGAATCTGCCAATAGTATATTATACAACGGTTTGATAGAGGAGCTGGTGGATGTTCTACAGATTCCAGACAAACAACTTATGGTAAGTATAAGAAAATAAGAACAAAAGAACCAGGAGCAGGAGTGAGCCATCTGGTCCCTCGAGCCTGCTCTGCCATTCAATAAGAACATAGCTGATCTTTTTGTGGACTCAGTTCCACTTACCTGCCTGCTCACCGTAATCCTTACTTCCTTTACTGTTCAAAAATCTATCCTGCCTTAAAAACATTCAATGAGGGAGCCTCAAGGTCGTTGGGCAGAGAATTCCACAGATTCATAACCCTTTGTATGAAGAAGTTCTTCCTCAACTCAGTTCTAAATCTGCTTCCCCCTTATTTTGAGGGTATTTCCCCTAGTTCTAGTTTCACCTGCCAGTGGACACAACTTCCCTGCTTCTATCTGATCGATTCCTTCATAATCTTATATGTTTCTATAAGATCTCTCCTCATTCTGAATTCCAGTGAGTATAGTCTCAGTCTCTCCTCAGAAGCCAACCCTCTTAACTCCAGAATCAACCTAGTGAATCTCCTCTGCACCCCCTCCAGTGCCAGTATATCCTTTCTCAAGTAAGAAGACCCAGACTGTAAACAGTACTCCAGGTGTGGCCTCACCAGCACCTTATACAGCTGCAACATAACCTCGCTGTTTTTAAACTCCATCTCTTTAGCAATGAAGGACAAAATTCCATTTGTTTTCTTTATTACCTGTTGTACCAGCAGACTAACTCCTTGAAATTCCTGCACAAGGACACCCAAGTTCCTCTGCATAGCAGCATGCTGCAATTTTTTACTATTTAAATAATAGTCCATTTTGCCGTTATTCCTACCAAAATGGATGTCCTCACATTTACCAACATTGTACTCCATCTACCAGACCCTCGCCACTCACTCAGACTATCTATATCCCTTTGTCAACTTTCAGTGCTTTCTGCACACTCTGCTCTTCCACTTATCTTAGTGTGATCTGCAAATTTTGATGTACTGCACTCAGTCCCTGACTCCAAATCATCTGTGTAAATTGTAAACAATTATGATGCCACCACTGATCCCAGATGCACTAGTCACTGCCAACCAGAAAAACACCTATTTACCCCCACTGTTTGCTTTTTGTTAGTTAACCAATCCTCTATCCATACTAATACATTACCCATAACACCAGGCACCTTTATCTTCTGCAGCAGTTTTTTTTTGTGGTACCTTGTCAAATGTCTTCTGGAGCTTTGGATACACCACATCCACAGGTTCCTCATTGTCCACTGCATGTGTAATGTTTTCAGAGAATTCCACCAAATTAGTCAAACATGACCTTCCCTTCATGAACCCATGCTGTGTCTGTCCACTGGAAGAATTACTATCCAAGTGTCTTGCTAATGTTTTAAAGGCACTTCTGTAAGAAACGTGTTTTTATGTTGCTCTCTTAATCAACTCCATAGTATGTTGAAAGGCCAGGAGATAGGACAGGAATAAGTTTGAACTGGTAATAGAAAGCAGGAAAGCCTGGGGGGAAGACAGGAGTAACGCTCACTGCAGCGCCCTGGGATGCTGTAGTTTGATCCTCCTCACCTCCCCCCCCATCTGTACTCACTTAGCTTGACCCAGTCAGGCTGCTCCAGAGTCCTTTGGGGGGGGAGATGGCCTTGGATAGATGTGAGTGCAGGACACATTTGGCCTGGATGAACCAGGCCCTAAATGGTTGATAAACCTGTGGGCGCTCCATAAAATCTGTACTCCCAGGAGATAGGATTGGCTACAGTGAACTGTTATAAGAAAAGTAGATCAACTCCTGTTCTTGAACAGAGAATTTTATCTTCTTGAATCTCCTGGTCCAATCTGGAGCAAGAAGAAACAGGTTCTCTGTATTGTGTCCAGTTCTAGGTTTCGCACTTCAGGAAGGAGTTGAAAGCATTAGAGGGGGTGCAGAGAATCATAGAATCCCTGTAGAGCAGAAAGAGGCCATTTGGCCCATTGAGCCTGCACCAACAACAATCTCACCCAGCCCTATCCCTGCAACCTCATGTATGTACCTTGGTAATGCCCCTAGACACTAGGGGGCAAGTTAACATGGCCAATCCACCTAACGCGACTGTGGGTAGAAACTGGAACAGCCAGCAGAAACTTCACACAGATGGTGACCTGAGGCTGGAATTGAGCCCTGGTCGCTGGCAGTGAGGCAACACTGCCATACTAAAGATTCACAAGTGGATCAGAAGATGAGGAACTTGAGTTATGACAATAGATTGGAAAAATCAGGATTCTTTTCCTTTGAGAAAAAAAGGTTAACAGGTTTGGTAGAGGTGTTCAAAGCCGTGAGGGGTTTGGAGTCAGTAAAAAGGATGGAGGACAAAAAGACACAGGCTTAAAGTAAATAGTAAAAGAAGCAATAATGAAATGAGGGGGAGTTTTTTCACATAGTGAGCTTTTTGGGTTAGGAATGCACTGGCTGAGACTGTGGTGCATACAGTTTCATCAAGGCATTCAACTGGGCTTACCTAAAAAGGAAGAATGTGCAGGGTTAAAGGGATGTGGGGGTAGGGGTGATGGCAGGCACTGGGTGAGTTACTCGTTCAAAGACACAGTGGTCTGAACAGCCTCCTCGTGCACGGGGATGGTTCTGTGATCTGCTTGGCTGGTGGCACTGGGCTGCCGTTAGGGTTAGGCCTCTTCCTCCAGGTATCGAGTTTTTCACAGACCCAACAATCCACTCCCCCTTGAAGGCAGTGTAACTGAGTGAAATGGTGGACAGGTCTGGAGCGCTGGATGCTTTGGGCAGAGTTTTACTCGGCATGCAACTGAAGGCACTATTGCCACAATATGGCAATTTCCCACACTCTAGGAATCTGAACTGAGTGAAGTTAGGATATTGTAAAGCACCAGATCATGATTTGCCTGGATTTAGTGAGAATTGTTCCCTCCTTCATCCATTGCTCTTCCCTCTTTGCCAGGACATTAAAGCCGCTTCTTTGAGGACATTGACATCGATAGTTCATTTGGAAAGAACACCCAAGCTCAGCAGTATCATAGACTGCACAGGAACAGCGTCATACCATGGCTTTTTACCGGTGCTGGTGCGGAACTGTATTCAGGCCATGATTGGTGAGTGTTTCTTGAAACTTCCCCTCTTTCCTACTGTTGTGTTTTTAAAAACTTGAGATCCACCTGGGATTCTGTGAATGAGAGGTAATTGGAGAGGAAAGGGAAACACTGGCTCGCTGCAACACTGTTCAAAGAGATGCATGGGCTGCAAGGCTGTGGAGAATGTGACTTTAGATCCAAACCAGTCAGTCCAGCACTTTCACCTTGCAGTATGGATTGATTTGATGCAGTGCATTAACTGATTTATCGCATGGAGGAGAGGGGGGAGGCGTGCATTGCAATTTTTACTTGCTGTATCTGTTGTGGTGGATGTAATCTTTTGATTTTTGGCCTAGGATTGTCAGTGAGATATCTGGGATTTCAATTCTGAAATACTCATTTTGAAATCCTTCTGTGTCCTTACCCTTCCCTATCTCAGACTCCTCCTGCAACAATCTTCTGGGGAACTGTATTTCTCCAAAACTTGCCTGGTGAACAATACCCTCGCTCCCTTCTCGATTTCTATCATTCCACCATTGCTCGACAACCTTCAGTTGTGTGGCCCTGAAATTCTTCGTCTGAACCTCTTCTTTCCTTTCATACGCTCCCCTCTTCCCCCACCTTGACGCACCTTTGAGCCACTGGCCCCTGAAATCCCCTCGTGACTTGGTGTCAAATTCTGTTGATGAAGGAACGGCGCTCCGAAAGCTTGTGATTCCAAATAAACCTGTTGGACTTTAATCTGGCGTTGTGAGACTTCTTACAGTACTCACTTTGATCATGGCTTATCATCAAATTCAACATCCTGATCCCTATTCCCCTCCCCATCCCTAATATCCCTTGCCCCCTTTAACCACAAACTCATTTCTTCTTGAAATCATACTGTTTTGGCCTCACTATTTTCTGTGGGAGTGAATTCCACACATTCACCACCCTCTGAGTAAAGAAATTTCTCTTCACCTCAGTTCTAAAAGGTTTACCTCTTATTCTCAAACTCTGACCCTGACCATCAGGAACATTTTTTTCTGAATCTACCCTGTCTAACCCTGTTAAACTTTTATCGTTTGTGAGATCTCCTTTCTTCTAAACTACTCCCAACCCACTTAGTCTCTCCTCATACGACACACCTGCCATCCCAGGAATCAGCCTGGTAAACCTTTGTTGTGTTCCCTCTATAGCAAGGACATCCTTCCTCAGATAAAGACACCAAAACTGCACACACCACTCCAGATGTGGTCTCACCAACAATCTGTACAATTGCAGCAAAACATCCTATTCCTGCATTCAAATCCTCTTATAGGATTACAGAATCCCTGCAGTGCAGCAGGAGGCCTTTTGGCCTATTGAATCTGCGCCAATAACAATCCTACCCACGTCCTAACCTTGTCACCACATGTACTTACCCTGTCAGTTACTCTGATTCTTAGGAGCAAGTTAACATGGCTAATCCATCTGACCTGCACATCTTTGGACTGTGGGAGGAAACTGGAGCACCTGGAAGAAATTCATGCAGACAGGGGGTGAATATGCAGACTCTCAGTTCTATTCACTCACCTCAGGCTATGAAGGCCAGCATACCATTTACCTGCTGTACCTGCACACTTACTTTCAGTGACTGATGTACGAGGACTCTATGGACTTGAGTATTCACATCACTCAATTTACACCCAATCAAATAATAATCTCTCTTCCTGTTATTGCTCCAAAGTGGATACCTTCATACTATCCACATTATACTGCATCTGTCATGCAGATTCCCACACACTCAGCCTGTCCAAATCACACTGAAGCATCTCTGCATTCTCCTCACAGCTTACCCTTCCCCCACTATCCAACTTTGTATCATCTACTAATTTGGTGTTAATGCATTCAGTTCCCTCTTCCAAATCATTAATATATAATGTGATTATATATAATGTGACCAGTTGGAGTCCTAGCACAGATCCCTGCAGAACCCCACTGTCACTGACTGCCAGTCAGAAACAGACCCATTTATGCCAACTCTTTGCTTCCTATCTGCGAACCAGCTTTCTATCTATCTCAAGGCATTACCTGCAATCCCACCGGCTTTAGCTTTCCATAGTAGCCTGCTGTGTAAGATCTTGTCAAAAGCCTTCTAAAAGTCTAATAAACCACACCCACTGGTTCTCCTTGGTCAACTCAATTAGTTACATCCTTAAAAAAAATTCTAATAGATTCCTTAAGCATAATTTCCCCTTTGTAAATCCATGCTGACTTTGGATTATCCCACTGCCTTCCAAATGCTCAATAATGACATCTTCATTAATAGGCTTATCCCCAGTACCAACACTAGACTCCCTGGTCTATAATACTCTGTTTTCCCTCTACCGCTCTGTTTTGAATAGCAGGCTTACATTAGCTACTCTCCAATCTGTAGGAAGCAGCCCAGAGGATTTTGGAAGCTGATCACCAATTAATCTACAATTTCCAAGGCCACTTAGTACCCTGGGATGAAATCACGTCCTGGAGATTTATCCTCCTTCAATCCCATCAATTTCCCCAAAATCCTTTCTCTATTAATTCTGGTTTCCTTCAGCTCCTCTTTAAAACATGTCTCTGTCAGAACTTCTGGAACGTTATTCATGTCTTCTTTAGTGAAGACTGAAGCAAAGTACAAATTTAGTTCCTCACCATTTCTTTATTCCCCAATAGGAATTCTCCTGTTTCTGACTGTAAGGGGCCTATACTGAGGTTATAACTCAGGGAAGTTTATAGTTGGTGTGATTTTTTTTTTCTTCCTGCTGAATTAGAAATGACCAATTAAGTATTGGCCTGATAATCGCTTCCCTTCATTGAATAATTAGCCACAAGATTTGAAGTAAAATGTTGCTAAATGCAGATTGTTGCTGTCCTTCTCTGACAGATCCATCCATGGAGCCATATCCTCATCAGTTTGCGACAGCACTGTTTTCGTTTCTCTACCATCTGGCGAGCTATGATGCTGGTGGCGAAGCTTTGGTCTCCTGTGGAATGATGGAAGCTTTACTCAAGGTAAGATGTCTTTTGGTATGGCACGGCAAAGGGTTGTCGGAGTATTCTCTTCTGAGCTTCACTTAACGTGCCATCCTGAAGAAAAGGAAATAGACCTGCCTGCCAGTTATCTCAGCCTTTATAGATCTTTGTTCATAAACGCTTTGTACCTGGTATATTAATTATAGAACGTAGAACATTACAGCCCATTACAGGCCCTTCGGCCCTCAATGTTGTGCCCGAGCTATGTCCAAACCTAAGATCAAACTATTCCACTCCCTGTAATTCTGGTGTGCTCCATATACCTATACAATAACCGCTTGACTCCACTATCACAGTAGGCAGTGTATTCCACATCCCAGCCACTCTGAGTGAAGAATCTACCTCAGACATCCCTCCAATATCTCCCACATTAACCTCATAGTTAGGCTCCCTACTAACAGCTACATCCACTCGAGGAAATAGTCTCTGCACGTCCACTCTATCAGTCCCTCTCATCTTATAAATCTCTATTAAATCGCTTCTCATCCTCCTCCGTTCTAAAGAGAAAAGCCTCAGCTCCCTCAACCTGTCCTCATAAGACTTACCGTCCAAACCAGGTAGCATCCTGGTAAATGTCCTCTGCACTCTCTCCAATGCTTTCACATTCTTTTTATAGTGAGGTGACCCAGAACTGAACACAATATTCCAAATGTGGTCTCACCAGCGACCAACATCCTATATAGTTGCAGCATAACCCCACGGCTCTTAAACTCAAATTCCCTGTTAATAAAAGCTAACACACACTATAAGCCTTCTTCACAGCTCTATCCACTTGAGTGGCAACCTTCAGAGATCTGTGGATGTGAACCCAAAGATCTCTGTTCCTCCACGTTCCTCAGAATCCTGCCAATTATATTGTTACAATGCATAGTTTAATGAAGTGCTTAGAGCACTTATAAAGAGAGTCTGTTAGGTCATTGGGCTAGTAGGTAAGAGACAGATGTATGTAATGCCGCAACTTTTTTTCATTCATTTAGTGGGTGCAGGCATTGCTGGCTAAGTTTAGGTTTATTTATTAGTGTCACAAGTCGATTTGCATTAACATCGCAATGAAGTTACTATGAAGACTGGGTGGCACAGTAGCACAGTGGTTAGCACTGCTGCTTCACAGCTGCAGAGACCTGGGTTTAATTCCTGGCTCAGGTCACTGTCTGTGTGGAGTTTACACATTCCCTCATGTCTGCATGGGTTTTCTCCAGGTGCTCCAGTTTTCTTCTACAGTCCAAAGATGTGCTGATTAGGTTGATTGGCTGTGCTAATATTGTCCCTTAGTGTCCTGAGATGCATAGGTTAGAGGGATTAGTGGGTAAAATATGTAGAGATAATCCCTGAGTGGGATTGTGCTCAGTGCAGACTTGATGGGCTAAGTGGCCTCTTTCTGCATGTGGGGTTCTGTAATTCTACAAAAAACCTTTAAGTTGCCAAACTCCACTGTCTGTTTGGGTACTCTGAAGGAGAATTTAATAGAGCGAATGCACCATAACCAGTATGTTTTTCAGACTGTGGAAGGAAAGTAGAGCATCTGGAGGAAACCCGTGCAGAGAGATCCAAGCCAGGAATTGAACCCAAAGGCCTTGGCGCTGAGAGACAGTAGTGCTAAGTGCCATCACTGTGTTGCCTAGGCTCAGCATTTATCACCCATCTGTAGTTGCCCTTGAGAAGTTAGTAGTTAGCTGCCTTTTTGAACCAATGCAGCACACTCATAGTGCTGTTAAGGAGGGAGTCACGGGATTTTGACCCAGTGACAATGAAGAAATAATGATGTATTTCCAAGTGAAGATGGTGAGGATTGGTGTTTCCAGGTAACTGCTGCCCTTGTCTTTCTAAATGGACATGAAGGGAAGGAGTAACAAGAATACAGAATATTGGGCTAATGGCAAGATATTTGATTGTGTGGATGAGCAGAGAGATCTCAGTGTCCATAGATCCCTGAAAGTTGGCACCCAGGTTGATAGGGTTGTTAAGAAGATGTACGGTGTGTTGGCTTTTATTGGTAGAGGGATTGAGTTTCGAAGCCATGAGGTCATGTTGCAGCTGTACAAAATTCTGGTGGGGCTGCACTTGGAGTATTGCGTACAGTTCTGGTCACAGCATTATAGGAAGGATTTGAAAGCATTGGAAAAGGTACAGAACAGGTTTACCTGGGTTTGCCCAGCATGGTGGGAAGGTCTTTTTTTTTGATTGACAAGGGAATTAAGGGTTATGGGGAGAAAGCGGGAAAGTGGTATGAACCAGTACAGATCAGCCATGATCTTATTGAATGCAGGGCAGGCTCGAGGGGCTGGATGGCCTACTCCTCCTATTTCTTATGTTCTTATGTCTTATGAGGAAAGGTTGAGGGACGTGAGTCTGTTTTCGTTAGAGTCTGAAACCCTCCCTTCTGCACCAATTCTTTACCCATATGTTCAGCTGCACTATCTCCCTGTTCCTAGTCTCACTACATGTGGCACGGGGAGCAATCCCGAGGTTGCTGCCCTAATCCTGAGGAACTTGTTCGACGCATTGAAAATTGTGAATAGCTTGGATAGAGTAAATGAGGAAGAATTCTTTCATGTGGTAACAGGGTTGGTAAACAGAAGGACAAGGATTTATGGATAGTGGCAAAAAAACACCAAGTACCAGAAGCAACGAGAGAGGGGGAAGAAAATGATGCAGCAAATTGTGAGCTGAAATTGCTTTCTGAAAAGGCAATGGAAACAGATTGAATATAACTTTCAAAAGTAAATTGGGTACTACTAAATTGCAGGGCAGTAGGAAAAGAGTCACAGAGTGAACAGCATTGTTCTTTCACTGAAGATGTACTGAATGCCTCTGTATCATTCTGCCTTGGATCTCAGTGCACTTTGCATCCCGCCTGCACCAATGCACATGGAGTGGTCTCCTTGCTAATGGGATCAGAATGCCTTCCTATTACAGCAACTGAATTGGAAAGCTGCTTTGTGTGGATTTGGGATCAACTCCTGCATTCAAAGTGTTCAGGTTCTTTTTGGCCAATCTGTTGTCTTTTTGTTGCCTGGGCTGGTCTGCTATTTCGGAAAAGGATCTGCTAGTTTAGCCTCTGCACATCATCACGTGCATGATTGTTGCTGATCCTTGTTGATTTGCCTCAGAGTTGTCATTTACATGCATGAGATGAGCATGAGATGAATTCCACTACCTGACAATAAACCTCATTAGATTACCCCAAACAATTGTCCTTCAATGTGGATAGGATGGTGTTGCACTGTATTTATATTTGATAAAAGGTATCAACACAGTGCATCTTAGCCTCGGCTATACAGGCAGATAAGGTTCAATGTTATGTCTATGTTTTTTTAATTTCCGGGGGATAAGCCATTAATTTGATGCCTGCTACCCAAGGGAATCCTCCCAAAGGAACAGCTTGGCTAAGTGCCTGCAGGATGACCATGCTGCATTTCAAATCTCCTGTACATCCACATTTCCTGTCAAGTGTATGGTTGTTAGGGCCTTTAATTTATTCTTTCATGTGGGTGTCACTGGCAGAACCAAATTTTGTTGCCCATCCCTAATTGCTCCTTAAACTAAGTGACTTGCTGCAGCCATTTCAGAGACCAGCTCAAAGTTAACTATAATGGAATCACGTAGGCCAGACCGGGTAAGGCCAGCAGGAATCCTTTCCTGAAAGACATATTGAAGAAGATGGGTTTTTATGACAATTTATGGTAGTTTCATGGTCATCACTACTGTGACTTAGCTTTTAATTCCACATTTTATCAACTGAATTAAAATTCCACCAGTTCCTGTAGTGGTAATTGAACCCCTGTCATTCCAGAGAGTTACTTTGGACCACTGGATTGCTAGTCTAGTGACATTACAACAATGCCACCCATCTTCCCAGATTTTTACAGGCTCTTTGCTGTAAATATGAAACAGTTCCCAGTGACTCGAGTTGCAAGCTGTGCCCACTTGGTGGTGGTGTATTTCCGTATCTCTGTGACACGTGATACCACGGGAAGTCCAGTAGCTACAACTGGATTTGTGCACCGGTTTCTGTGGGTTAATGTTAACAGAATAAGTGACGTATGATATAATAACTTCATTGCATTCTTCTTCCTTCCTTGCTTCCCCTAGGTGATCAAGTATCTTGGCGATGAGCAGGATCAGATTACTTTTGTGACCAGGGCTGTCCGAGTGGTTGACCTCATCACCAACCTGGACATGGCAGCCTTCCAGTCGCACAGTGGACTGGCCGTATTCATCAACCGGCTGGAAGTACGCCCGCGTTTGTATTTCTAGCGTGCTGATGGGAGGTGTTTTGTCAGTTGCATTCTATTCTGAAAGATAGAATCGTAATAATCATAATGAGTTAGATTCTGCCTGAAAGTGTGAGGGAAGCAATAGCAAAATCTGTTGTCAGAAAGACATTGGGTGGAAATTTTAGTTCATGAAATATATTGAACGATGTGGCAGTGGGGTAAATGGATGGAGTTCAGGTACAGATCAGCCATGATGATGTTAACAGCTCGAGGGGCTGAATGGTCTCCTTTTTCTTGGAACAGGCTGAACAGGGTCTGTTTGGACCTCTAGTGCAACAGGCTCAAGAGAGGCTGAATGACCTCCATGTAGGGAAAGAATGAGGGAATTTATTGGTTAGCTTTTTCAAAGAGCTAGTACAGGCATTATTTGCTGATTTGTGTCCACCTGTGCTCTAGGATCCCATGTAGTCCGAATTGTTTGGAGTTTAGAAGCATGCAGTTACACATAGAGTAAAACTCCCTCTACACCGTCTCCATCAAGCACTCCTCCCAGGACAGATTCAGCACGGGGTTAGATACAGAGTAAAGCTCCATCTACACTGTCCCCATCAAACACTCCCAGGACAGGTACAGCACGGGGTTAGATACAGAGTAAAGCTCCATCTACACTGTCCCCATCAAACACTCCCAGGACAGATTCAGCACGGGGTTAGATACAGAGTAAAGCTCTCTCTACACTGTCTCTCCATCAAACACTTCCAGGACAGGTACAGCACAGGGTTAGATACAGAGTAAAGCTCCCTCTACACTGTCCCCCAATAAACACTCCCAGGGCAGGTACAGCACGGGGTTAGATACAGAGTAAAGCTCCCTCTACACTGTCCCCCATCAAACACTCCCAGGATAGGTACAGCACAGGGTTACATACAGAGTGAAGCTCCCTCTACACTGTTCCCCCATCAAACACTCCCAGGACAGGTACAGCACGGGGTTAGATACAGAGTAAAGCTCCCTCTACACTGTTCCCCCATCAAACACTCCCAGGACAGGTACAGCACGGGGTTAGATACAGAGTAAAGCTCCCTCTACACTGTCCCCCAATAAACACTCCCAGGATAGGTACAGCACCGGTTTAGATACAGAGTAAAGCTCCTTCTACACTGTCCCCCATCAAACACTCCCAGGACAGGTACAGCATGGGGTTAGATACAGAGTGATTTAACATTAATTTTGGAGGATGTTTCACGTGAGCAGCCTGTTTCATCATTATTCTCTCTCTTTCTCAAAGCACGAAGTTGATATTTGCAGGAAGGAGTGCCCATTCGTCATCAAGCCAAAGATTCAGAGATCGAGCACAACTCAGGAGGGTGAAGAGATGGAGACAGATTCGGAAGGTAATTGCTCATCTTGGCTTCCCAGTTTTGCAACTGGGAAGTGCTTTAGATTGTGTGGAGATCGTGTATGGTGCATGATAATTACGAGCTTTCTTGCCTTTGTCTTATGTGTTGATTATCGCAGCCATTAGTGCCTCCCGTTTGTTGGCAGCAGTGCTTCTTCTATGCTGAAACATGTCCTCTTTTGTTTTCAGGATGTTGAGTCCTGAGTTTGAACTCTATAATATTCACTGTGTTCTGCCATAATCTGTTGTTGCTTTTAATGTATCTGGGATATTGTTGTGTGGCAATCTATATTGACCAAGCCATCAAGTGTGCTGGCTGAGATGTGAGGCCACGTGTGGAATATTCAGTATAGTTTTGATCTCCTTGTTTGAAAAGATGACGTAATTGCATCAGAAACAGTTCAGAAAATGTTCACTTAACTTGGGATAAGGTGCTTATCTTATGAGGAAAGTCTGACTAGGTTTGATCTTGTATCTGCTGACCTTTAGTGAAACAAGAGGTTTTAGTGGGAGCTTCCTGATTTCCTGCTGAACAGCCCACCTGTAATGTTAAAGTTATAACGCTTGGTCTGGGCTCTCCAATTGGTGGGTTGGAGGTTGTATGGTTCTATCTACCCTGATTCTCTTTGACTGTTGTTCTAACTGGTATTCATTCCCCTTCTGCAGTTTCAGATATCGTAATGGAGAGCAGTCCGGCTCCTTCAACTTCAGCCACTGAACCCAGGCCAGATGTGGAGTTGCGAGGGCCCAATACTATCACAGCATACCCACCAAGAACTGGTAAGAGGCACTAGCTGAGCTGACCCTTTTGTGTGGTGAGCATAAGGATGTCTCTTCAGCCTGGTTTAATATCACAAGATGCTGGGGCAGGGTGTCAATGTTGTAAATGTCGCTTCTGTCAATGGTGTGAGGTAAATTTTTAAACATTAATGCCTCAGCCTACCATTGTCACATTGTGGATGTTGAGGATCTTGCTGTGTCCAATTTGCCTGCCACAGTGAAACCCTAGTCTGAAGGGTAGTTCCTGATCATAGATATATTTTGGGGTGTATTGATGCTAAAAGGTTGTATGTAAGAGCACTTTCCTCCTCTTGCAGGGGTTCAGTGCATCCCACAGCGTGCAGCCCTATTGAAATCTATGCTCAACTTCCTGAAGAAGGCCATTCAAGATCCAGCGTTTTCGGATAGCATTCGGCATGGTAAGGTGTTCTCTTCGTGGTCCTTAGCCTTTTGAAAGCAAACAGTCACAATCGTATCTTTAAGCTTTTGTTTTTTAAACCTGGTGTACCACACTACTAAGGCAGGATTGTGGGCAACCTCTGGTAGAGGTTCCCTGCTCATTGTAAAGCAACTTTAAAATAAAATTGCCCCTGTTGTTAGCGCTGTGATTTCAAGAGGCAGAAGATCACATCCCACTCCACCTGATCCAGACTGCAAGTTCATTGCAACATTGAAGGACTGTCAGATGGAGCACTAACCTGAGGCCCCATCTGCTCTCTGTGTGTCAAAGATCCAGTGGCACAATTTGCCAGTGATTCCTCTGTCAGCCAACGCCACTGTAAACAGACTGACTAGTGGACCATTCACCTCACCTTCAGTTATTGCCATATGCAAATTGACTAACATGACAACACTCCCTGGAATGTCAGTTGGCCTTCATATATTTGGGGTGTGCAAAATGCCACACAAGTGAGAATTTGTCATTTGTAGATGTGATTCAGATTCTTGCTGCTGGAAGCCTCTGCTGTTTATTTTGAGTGAAGTGAGGCCCTGCCTGTTGTTCAGTGTTTTGTCAACATCACAGGGTTGCACAATGGTTAGCACTGCTGCCTCACAGTGCCAGGGACCCAGCTTAGGTCACTGCCTGTGAGGAGAATGCATATTCTCCCTTTGGCTGCGTGGGTTTCCTTTGGGTGCTCTGATTTCCTCCCGTGATCTGAATGATGTGCTGGTTGGGATGTGCTAAACTCTCCCTAAGTGTATCTGAACAGGTGCCAGCGTGTGGTGATTAGAGGAATTTCACAGTAACTTCATTGCAGTGTTAATGTAAGCTGATTTGTGACACTGATAAGTAAGAAAAAAAATCAAGGAAGGAAAAGAGAGAGGCTGAACCGCCCTCGGGTCTGTTCTATCTTTCAATTAGATAAGAACATAAGAAATAGGAGCAGGAGTAGGCCATCCAGCCCTTCAAGCCTGCCCCACCATTCAATAAGATCATGGCTGATCAGTAGTGGTTCAGTACCACTTTCCTGCTTTCTCCCCGTAACCCTTAATTCCTTTGTCAATTAAAAACCTATCCATTCTTGACTTGAACATATTCTCTGAGGAAGCCTCCACCACCTCATCAGGCAGAGAATTCCAAAGATTCACCACCCTTTGCGTGAAGAAACCCCTCCGCAACTCCGATCTGAACTCCCCTCCCTCACTAATCTTGAGGCTGTGCTCTCTAGTCCTGCTATCTTTGCTAAGCGGGAAGAGTCTCTCAACCTCTACCCTATCCATCCCCTTCATTATCTTATACGTCTCTATAAGATCCTCTCTTAGCCTTCTAAACTCCACAGAGTACAAACCTAGCTTATTCAGTCTCTGCTCGTAATCCAACGCCCTCATCTCTGGTATCAGCCTAGTAAACCTTCTCTGCACCCCCTCCAAGGCCAATATATCCTTCCTCTATATCTTAACTCCATCTACCTTCCAAGAAACAGGATGTCGAAGTTTCCCAGCTTGCACACATTGGGACTCACAAGAATATTGAATACAAAAATAACAATTTGTATTGTATAAGAAGAAGGTGCTGAATGGTTGGCAAGTGGACTGCAATTGGTAGAGGTGCCATGGAGAATGCACAAGGGAATAGTTAACTGCCAAAATCTTGCTGAAATTCAAAAGCAGGTTGGTTGATTCTGAAAGTTTGAGTTTAAACAAAAGCTTGGCAGTTTTACAATTCCATGGTGCATTCTCCATGGCAACGCCTCTACCAAGTGAAACCTATTGCCAGCTGACTCTGCTTGTGCAGTAGAAATTGTTGCTCCCTTTGCATTTGTGAATTTGCCCTGATGAGTTCTGTGCCTTCCTCAACAAGAATTTTGTCAGCCGCTTTCCCATCTGCACTCCCGCCCATGCCTTCAGCAGCTTTATAAATGGCTGTGTTGCATAGCCACGTACAGAAGCCAGGAATTGAGGAGCTGTGCCCATAACCCGTGCTACCGGCTGCCTCTGTCTCAGCTGACCCAGTCTACCTTTCAGTCGCAAGGGTGTAGTGCAGTCTTGCCACTTCACTAAAATGCAGCAACAATGCTTGTTTTAATTTCTCTCCATGTCATTTACCTTTCAGTAATGGATGGCTCCCTGCCTACCTCACTCAAACACATCATCAGTAATGCGGAGTATTATGGGCCATCTCTCTTCCTACTCGGTAAGTGAGATTTGTCCTTTTGATTCATCATGTGCTTCCTTTCATTCTCTGTCTCCCAAAGCATCGTTCGCTGCAATAAAACTTTGAGTCGTCTTTGCTAATTTGCAACCATCTCTTTCTCCCTCTGTCCTCACTGTCCCTGATGCCCACCACTATCTTGTTCCCCCCTCACCATCTGCAATATTAGCAAATCCCCCACCCCCAAAAACCCATCTTAGCAATACTAGCAAGTCTGGTACAGCAACCTACCAAATTAAACCTGTATGGAATGAAGTGTGGCCATAGGCGAGAATGCAGTGCTATTCTCTACTCAGCGCTATTAGTGTTGGCACTGTAAGCTGGCATACTCCACTTAGTGCAGCTTTTACCTCAGCTTTATTTGGCAGATTGTCATTGCCAGGCTTGTCAGTCTTTATGCCGGTCATGGAATTGGCGATGGTGTAGAGTCATAGAGGTTTACAGCATGAAAACAGGCTTGTCAGCCCAACTTGTCTATATGCGCACACACACACACACACACACACGCGCACACACTCTCTTTCTCCCCCGCTTCCCTTTTCTTCAATCTCCTAAACTAATCCCAATTGCCAGGTGTGGCCCATATCCCTCTATACCCATCATACTCATGCAACTGTATAAATGCTTTTTAAAAGATGAAATTGTACCTGCCTCTATTACTACATTTGGCAGCTTGTTCCAGACACTTAACACCCTCTGTGTGAAAAAATTGCCCCTCTGGACCCTTTTGTATCTTTCCCCTCTCACCTGAAACCTATGCCCTCTAGTTTTAGACTCCCCTACCTTTTGGAAAAGATATTGACTATCTCGCTGATCTATGCCCCTCATTATTTTATAGACTTCTATAAGATCACCCCTCAGCCTCCTACGCTCCAGAGAAAAAAGTCCCAGTCTATTCAGCTTCTCCTTATAACTCAATCCATCAAGCTCCAATAGTATCCTAGTAAATCTTTTCTACACTCTTTCTAGTTGAATAATATTGTTTCTAACATAGGGTCACCAGAATTGCACACAGTATTCCAAGTGTGCCTTATTAATGTCTTGTACAACTTTAAAAGACTTCCCATCTCCTGTATTCGATGTTTTAACCAATGAAACCAAGCATGTCAAATGCCGCCTTCACCACTCTGTCCATCTGTGACTCCTCTTTCAAGGAGTCATCCCTAGATCTCTTTGTTCTGTAACTCTCCCCAGTGCCCTACCATTAATTGAATAAATCCTGTCCTGGTTCAATTTACCAAAATGCATCGCCTTGCATTTGTCTAAATTAAACTCCATCTGCCATTTGTCAGCCCACTGGCCCAATTGATCAAGATCCTGTTGCAATTGGAGATAACTTTCTTCACTGTCCACTTATGCCACCAATTTTGATGTCATCTACAAACTTACTAACCATGCCCCCTATATTCTCATCCAAATCATTAATATAAATGACAAATAACAGTGGGCCCAGCACTGATCTCTGAGGCATACTGCTGGTCACAGGCCTCCAGTTTGAAAAACAACTCTCTACAACCACCCTCTGGGTTTTGTCAAGGAACCAATTTTGTATCTGTTTAGATAACTCATCCTGGATCCCATGAGATTTAATCTTATGCAACAACCTACCGTGTGATACCTTGTCAAAGGCCTTGCTAAAACCCATGGAGACAGCATCAACTGCACTGCCTTCATCTACTTTCTTGGTTACCCCTTCAAAAAACTCAATTAAATTTGTAAGACGTAATTTTCCACTCACATGCTGACTTGCCTCTCTAAATGCCTGTAGATCCTGTCTGTCAAAAAATACCTTCCAACAACTTACCTATCACAGATGTGAAGCTCACTGGCCTGTACTTTCCAGGCTTTTCCCTGCAGCCCTTTTTAAACAAAGGCACAGTGTTTACCACTCTCCAGGCGTCTCACCCGTGACTATCGATGATTCAGATATCTCAGCTAGGGGATCAGTAATTTCCTCCCAGCCTCCCGCAATGTCCTGGGATACAGTTCATCAGGTCCCACAGATTTATCTACCTTGATGCGTTTTAAGACTTCTAGCACCACCTCTTCTGTAATATATACACTCCTCAAGACATCGCTACTTATTTCTCCCAAGATCCCTTTTCTCAACAGTAAATACTGATGAGAAATATTCATTTAGGATCTCATCCTTCTCCTGTGGATCTGCACATAGATGATCTTGTTGATTCTTAAGAGGCCCTACTCTCTCCTTTTACTCTTTTGCCCTTTATGTATTTACAGAAGATCTTTGGATTCTCCATTGCCTTATCTGCCAAATCAATTTTGTCCCGTTTTTCCCTCCT
This sequence comes from Sphyrna mokarran, assembly GCA_024679065.1. Classification (NCBI taxonomy): domain Eukaryota; kingdom Metazoa; phylum Chordata; class Chondrichthyes; order Carcharhiniformes; family Carcharhinidae; genus Sphyrna; species Sphyrna mokarran. The sequence continues at coordinate 84,057,013 of JAGIQG010000013.1, read as the reverse complement.
GATTCCTCTCTTCACTCTACTCCTACACTCCCTATACTCTTCGAGATTCACTTGATCCCAGCTGCCTATGCAGTCATGTGCCTCTTTCTTCTTCTTGACCAGGGCCTCAATATCCCGAGTCATCCAGGGTTCCTTACTTCTGCCAGTTCTTGTTCTTCACTCCAAGAGAAATATGTTTACCCTGACCCCTGGTTAACACACTTCTGAAAGCCTGTCCCTTTGCCTTGCCACAGACTCCCCCAATTAACTCTTGAAAGTTCCTGAAGAGTTTGCCCCCTTCAGTGCACACTTTTTTAAAAAAAAATCAACACCAGCCCTGATGTCAGTCCGTGCTTACCATAAACCCCAAGGTGGAAGGCCGCAAATCCTGACAAGCCTAAAATCTAGACTGGAGCTCCCCAGAGCCGATATTGAATAAGTGTCACCTTGTTTTCAAGATGTGCTGCTTAAACCGAGGCTCTGTTTGCTTCCTCTGCAGTGTGGCTGGTTGTGGGTTAGGAGAAGGAGGCCACTCAGCTCCTCTATCCTGACCTATCATTCAATAAAATGACGGTTGATCTGATTTCTAACCTAAACCCCACCTTTCCTGAAAAAGTTTCAGCCTCGCACTTTTCAAGAATCTATCTCCCCCTACCTTACAAATATTCCCTGATGCACTGCCCTTTGAGAAGAGAGTTCCAAAGACTCACCATCCTTCGAGAAAAGGTTTCTCCCCATCTCGGTCTTACATGGGAGCTCTGTTACTTTTAAACAGTGACCCCTTAGTTCTCCATTCTCCCACAAGAGGAAACATCCTTTCCACGTTCACCTGTCAAGTGCCCTCAGGATCTTGTACATTTAATCAAGTTGACTCTTCTGTTTTTCTGTCTGTATTGTCCATCCCTCCCTTTGCCCTTGGGAAGCAATGCTGTTGCGTATCAAAGCATGGAATGACTCCTGACTGTGGAAGGTGGTGGAATGGAGTGAATTTATACTGGCGAGTGAGCGTGACTTATCAGTAACCTTGCACACACTGCCATATTTGCACATTCCTGGCTGGCATTGATCCAGCCAACGTTTTGTATCTGGCCATTTATTGACCCAGTTGCCTATTTTTGTGTCTGCTGCTGGGCTCATCTGACCAATAGGCCAGTGATGACAGGGAGAGAATTTATCTTCCAGGGTATCAAAAGAGCTGTCAAAAACCAGTCTGCCAATGAGGGTCGCGCAATGCATCAGGGTAGGCTCAGTTCTGAGCCCTTGGCCGCAACAACATTGATGATTCTGTGCTTTTAACTTCCTTTCCAGCTACTGAGGTGGTGACTGTGTTTGTGTTCCAAGAGCCATCGCTGCTATCTTCACTTCAGGACAACGGCCTGACGGACGTTATGCTTCATGCCTTGTTGATAAAAGACGTGAGTTCTTGCAAGTGTCCTCTGCAATCCTTTCCGACTTCTCTCCTTCTGCACAAAGTGCTTTCATCCGTTGTCCTCCCGTGTTCCGCTGTGTTCTGTTTCCTGACGCATTGATCTCCTTCCCCAAGCCTCTTCCTCTTTGCAGCCTCGACTTGCCTGTGACCCCCCTCTACACACGTTTCCTGTCCATGTTTGGCTAATGTTTTGCTCTCAACAGTCTTTCCTAGACACCAGCTCTGTTTCAGCAGATCAATTGTATTCTCCACTCAGAGCATCGTGGGTTTGTGCTCCCACTTCAGAAGCTCGAGCCCCATTATCCAGGTGAACATTGCCTGGCGGGGGGTGGGGTAAGGGACTGCCATGTTGTCAGGAGAGTTGCCTCTGTTATTAAACCAGAGGCCCGATCTATCTTGCTACAGGCATAAAAGATCCCAGATAGCCATTATTTCAAAGAGAAGCAGTGCCGTTCTCTCTCAGTATGTCCTGCCACCAATATTTAATCCTCAAACAATGTCACTCTCTGGCCATTATTTCATTCGTGGGAGCTGGTGATGCACAGATTTCTTTTACCTTCTTTTCCTCATGACAGTGGTGCCTAGACTTCAGGAAGTTAACTCATTGGCTATACAGCACTTTGGAATATCCAGAAACTCTGAAAAACAAGTTCCCATGGGTCGTGGAGTATTCCGCTTTATGGCATAACGCAGTAGAGGTTTTGTTCTCCTTTAAAACAAGACATAAACGTGATGGAAGCAGTTCAGAGAAAGTTCACCCAACTGATGTATGGGATTGAGGGGGAAGGCTGGACAGGTTAGGCCTGGGTTCAATTGGCATCAGCGGACAAACTATTCAGAGCATGTGATCCCTCCTTGGAGAATAGGAATAGGTGGGGGGAGGCCATTCAGCCTTTCAAACCTGTTCTGCCCTTCATTGGATCTGCATCCTGATGACATCCCCATTCCTTGATGCTGTTAGCTAAGAAAAGTCTTATCTGTGGTAACTTGAGACAGCAAATAATGCATTGTGTAAAAGAAAGAACTTCTTCGTATAAATAAATAACAGAAGCAACAGCATTAACAATGAAAACAGGCCTGAACAGTTGAGGGAGCAAAATGTGGAATGCTTATTAACCTGCCGCTGTATTGTTGATGTGCCTGGGAGTTACTTACCCAATCCAGTGGAGAGAAAACATTATGCATGGTTTATGTATCTTAAATTTATACTTCAACTGCTTTTTCCTCTCCCTGCTCTGCGTGTGCCAAATTCTCACCCCCTCTCCCTGCGATACCACCCACTTGGTGATCGCTGTGAACCGCAGAACCTGTGAGCGGGTTTGTGTTACGCACCTGCTGACTATCTGCAGACCCACTCATTGTCCTGCAGATGGTGCTGGTGAGGTAGGCCACAGCACTTTAGCTTCCCTGGGCCTTCGATGTCACAAGTCAGTTCCAAAAACTCAACATTATGTTTCCACTAGGCCAGTTGAGATCCATGCCCTCTTCTTTCTCATTTTTAGGTCTCTTTTCTTAATTGTCCATGCATGCATCTACAAAATTAATTCAATCCTATCTTCTTACCCCACTCCCTTCCCAAAACCTTTGAAACTTGCTGTGATATAGTCTCTACTCGTTCATGTGTGCGCACATTTTAGATTGAGATGGCCTTGGGCTCCCTCATCTCCAGTTGGGCGAGAGCATTGTCTTCACCCCAGCTACAGATACGGTGACAAAGTGTAAGACCCAGCCCAGTGCTCTGGGGTGGTGAAAATATTCATTTTCAACTCCGGTGCCAGTGCTTTCAGATTCTTTGGGTCATTCTTACACAACATGGATTCAAGTCTCATCATAGCAGCCAGTGGAATTTAAATCCAATTGGTGAAATCTGGAATATAAAGCTAGTCTGAGTAATAGTGGCCTGTTAAACTATCACCGACTGATGTAAGAACTCACCTGGTTCACTGATGTCCTTTGGGGAAGGAGATCCACCATATGTACCCAGCCTGGCCGACAGGGCAGCACTGTAACACAGTGTTTAGCCAGGGACCCAGATTCGATTCCCGGCTTGGGTCAGTGTCTCTGTGGAGTCTGCACATTCTCCCTGTGTCTGCATGAGTCTCCTCTGGGTGCTTCAGTTTCGTCCCACAGTCTGAAATACATGCTGGTTAGAGTGCATTGGCCGTGCTGAATTCTCCCTCAGTGTACCCGAACAGGTGCCGGAGTGTGGTGACTAGGAGATTTTCACTCTAACTTCATTGCACTGTTAATGTAAACTCACTTGTGTCACAAATAAATAAATAATGTGACTCTAGAGCTGCAGCAATGTGATTGACACTTAATGGCATAGCAAGCCACTTAGTTCAAGAGGCAATGAGAGACGGGTAACATTGGCCTTCCAGCCAATGCCCCAATTTTTTTAAAAAGAAAATCATTCACACGGGCTGGGAATTGAAGGGAAAACGGAGATGGAGCTCCTTCATCCTAGGGCTGTTCCGCCCTGTTAAGGACCTGAGGTGGCAGTCTGTTAATCAAGGGTGATTGGAGAATGGAGGAAATGCACGATAGCATCTGAAGAATCTGACTTGTGTTTCTGAATTGGGTCCTGATCTGATATGACAAAGGGTTATTTCCCAGAAAATTTTAACCCTGATCTATCGTCATCTTTTTCAGTGAATTTCTTTCATGGAGTGAGATCGTGTGTGGGTTACGGGAAAGCAAGGAAGGGAAAGAGTAAAATTGAGATCCTGGAACTCCCTCCTAACAGCCCAGTGGGTGTACCTACAGCACACAGAACTGCAGTGGGTTCAGAATGGCAGTTCCCCCACCATCTTTTCAAGGGGCAATTAGGGATGGGCAATAAATGCAGGCCTAGCCAGCGATGCCCACATCCGGTAAATAAATTTAATATTCCTCACCATGTGTGGCTTCCAGCTCTGAGTAATTGCTGCAGGCTTAAAAGTGTTTGTAAAGATAGTTGGGCATTAGGTTAATTGGAGGATTGAGATTGTAGGTTGTATTTATAAAAAATTATTTTTTGGAATGGAATTGTTGCTGGAAAAAAGAATCTTAGCATAACACCTTTAACTTTTGTTTTCCAATCTCCTCCCTTATTCAGGTACCAGCCACCCGTGAAGTTCTGGGTTCTTTGCCGAATGTGTTCAGTGCACTGTGCCTGAATGCTCGAGGACTGCAGTCCTTTGTGCAGTGCCAGCCCTTTGATCGACTCTTTAAGGTGCTGCTCTCTCCTGACTACCTGCCTGCGATGAGGAGGCGTCGCAGCTCGGATCCGTTAGGTCAGTATCCTGGGTCATTCTGCTGGGTGCTGCAGTCCCGTTCCAGAGGTGCAGTGCTAGATATTCTAGAAAATTCTTTGTGAGTAGCATTGACAAGAGTAGTATTTGGGGCCTACCCCTTGAACTAATTCATCTTGGTAATGTCATTCCAGAGGGGCAGTTAAGAGTTGACCATGTTGTTGTAGGTCTGGAGTCACATGTAGATTAGACCAGATAAGGACAGGTTTCCTTTCCTAACTAGCATCAGTGAACCAGATGGGTTTTTACAGCAATTGACAATAGTTTCATGGTCGCTATTACTGAGGCTAACTTTTAATTCTGGATTTTAATAATTCATTTTAAATATCTCCAGCTGCCTTGGTGAGATTGGACCCTGGGCTCTGCAGATTACTCGTTCAGTGACATGAGCAATATGCCAACATCTCCCAGAAGACCATAAGGCCCAGGAAGCCAAGTAGGCTGTTTAGCCCCTTGAGCCTGCTTCACCATTCAATAGAATCATGGCCGATCCAAAGTGCCACTTTCGTATCCTTATCCTGTAACCTTTGATTTCCTTACTGATCAAAAATCTATCTCAGCCTTCAATGTACACAAGGACTCTGCCCCCACAGGGTGACATGTGGCACAATGGTTAGCACTGTTGTCTTAGCGTCAGGGACCCGGGTTCGATTCCTGGCTTGGGTCACTGTCTCTGTGGAATTTGCACATTCTCCCTGTATCTGAGTCGGTTTCCCCTGGGTGCTCTAGTTTCTTCCCACAGTCTGAAAGCTATGCTGGTTAGGTGCATTGGCTGTGCTGAATTCTCCATCAGTGTACCTGAATAGGCCAGAGTGTGTAGCTTTATTGCAGTATTAGTATAAGCCTATTTGTGACTCTAATAAATAAACTTTAACCTTTATTTGTGAACCTTCCTTTCAGTTTTAAAGGCCAGCTGGAAGGCCTCCTTTTCTCTCCGTAGTTGATTTAACACTCCAGAACATCTACACTACAATGAAAGTTGCCCGTGTGCTGCAGAGTAGCGATGCGCCTTTGGCATAAGGGCCAAGTTGTGCTTTCCTTAGACCCCTGAGTTCCTGGACTGCGTAAGAAGTCTCACAACACCAGGTTAGAGTCCAACCAATTTATTTGATAGTAAACTCATAGGTTTTCGGGGTTTGCCTCCTTCCTCAGGTGAATGGAGAGTTCTAGCCTCAGACAGAGCATGTAACAGCACACACAGTTTACATACAGAATACTGATTAGAATGCGAATCTTCACTGCTAACCTGCCATTCAAGTTTTAAAGATGCAGACAAAATCTTCTCAGGCAATGGGACCCTGTGTGAGAACCTCTCCGACTACGTCGAGGGCGTCCTGAAACCCATTGTATAAAGAACCCTCAGCTTTTGTCACGTTGCTATGGACTTTCTACGGAAACTCAGCACATGTGGAGCAGTTGAACCAGGGGCACTCCTCGTCACTGCGGATGTCTCAGCGCTCTATGCCAACATCCCCCATGACAATGGCATTGCTGCAATTGCCTCAGTACTCAACGCTGACAACTGCCAATTTCCGGATGCAATTTTACAACTCATCCACTTCATCCTGGACCATAATGTCTTCATCTTCAAAAACCAGTTTTTCATCCAGACACATGGAACAGCGATGGTGACCAAATTCGCACCTCAATATGTCGATATATACATCGATGACATTTTCTTCTTTTGGACTCATGGTGAGCAATCATTGAAACAACTGTATGATGACATCAGCAAGTTCCAACTCACCATGGACTATTCTCCAGAATTGGTTACATTCTTGGACACACGCATCTCCATTAAGGATGGTCACCTCACTGTACCACAGACAACCTCATGATGCTCCACTTCTCCAGCTTCCACCCTACACACGTTAAAGAAACCATCCCCTATGGACAAGCCGTCCGTATACACAAGATCTGCTCAGATGAGGAGGATCATGACAGGTACCTCCAGAGGCTGAAAGATGTCCTCATGAGTACAGGATATGGCTCTTGCCTCATCGATCGACAGTTCTGACACGCCACAGCAAAAAACCGCACCAACCTCCTCAGAAGACAAACACGGGCCACGGTGGACAGAGTACCCTTCATCATCCAGTACTTCCCCAGAGCAGAGAAGCTACGACATCTTCTCTAGAGTCTTCAACATATCATTGATGACGAACATCTCGCCAAGGCCATCCCCTCACCCCCACTTCTTGTCCTCCCTCAACCGTACAACCTCAAACAGACCATTGTTTTCCTGAAGGCTGGGTAGTTTGCTGCGAACAATGACCACAGCACTACACAACCCTGCCACAGCAACCTCTGCAAGACGTACCGGATTATCAACATGGATGACATCATCACACCTGAGAATACCATCCACCAGATACATGGTACATTCTCTTGCAACTCAGCCAACATTGTCTACCTGATACGCTGTAGGAAAGGATGTCCCGAAGCATGGTGCATTGGGGAAACCATGCAGACAGTATGACAACGGGTGAATGAGCATCACTTGATAATCACCAGTCAAGACTGTTGGCGAACACTTCAGCAGTCACAGGCATTCGCCCTCTGACCTTTGGGTAAATGTTCTCCAAGGCGGCCTTCCCTACACAAGATAGCGCAGAGCTGCTGAGCAGGGACTGATAACCAAGTTCTGCACACGTGAGAACGGCCTCAAAAGGGATCTTGGGTTTGTGTCACACTATCTGTAACCTCCATGACTTGTCTGCGTTTGCAAAACTTCACTTACTGTACGGTCTGGAGACAATACACATCTCTTTAATCTAATACTGTCTTCACTCACATGCCTGCATCTTTAAAACTTGAATAGCAGGTTAGTTGTCAAGACTCGCATTCTAATCAGTGATCTGTAAAATGTCTGTGCTCTTATATACTGTGTCTGAGGCCAGAACTCTCCATTCACCTGATGAAGGGGCAAACACCGAAAGCTTGTGGGATTACTATCAAATAAATTGGTTGGACTCTAACCTGGTGTTGTCAGACTTCTTGCTGTGTTTACCCCAGTTGAACGCCGGCTTCTCCACATCATGCCTGAGCTGCCACAGACGTGACAAGCTGGAGTCCAAAGCCCCACCCTCCTCATCCTTAAACAGCAGGATGCAGTCGTCAACTAGTAACTAGAGGTGTGGTGTGGCAGACAGAATCTAAAATTGAGAGGCTGAGCTTTGAGGAGTGAAATTAGGAAGCATTTCTACACGAAGTGTGGTAGGAGAACTCTTTCTGCAAATGACAATCGATATTGGGTCAACTACTAAATTTATCAGTGCGAGAAAGTTAGAGTTTTGTCAACCAAAGATATTGTGAGATATTTTGTAATAATAATAGAGATATAGAGTCCAATCACAACAGGCTGGAGAGGTGGCTAAACAGCCTGTTTTTCTATTGTTGATACGAGGCTAAATATTAAAGAGCAAAACTGTTCGGTCATCTTCTGTTAGTGGGACGGCACAGTTGGTTAGCACTGCTGTGTCACAGCACCAGGAAACCTGATTTGATTCCCCAGGCTTAGGTCACTGTCTGTGTGGAGTCTGCACATTCTCCCTGTGTCTGCATGGGTTTTCTCCAGGTGGTGCGGTTTCCTCCCACAGTCTGAAAGACGTGCTAGTTAGGGTGCATTGACAGTGCTAAATTTTCACTTGGTGTACCCTAACAGGTGCTGGAGTGTGGTGACTAGGGGATTTTCACAGTAACTTCATTGTGGTGTCAGAATCATAGATCATAGAATTCCTACAGTGCAGAAGGAGACCACTTGGCCCATTGAGTCTGCACCAATCACAATCCTACCTGGCCCTATCCCCATAACCCTATTTATTTACCCTACTAAGCTCGACACTGAGAGACAATTTAGCACAGCCAATGTGGGAGGAAACTGGAGCACAGAGGAAACCCACACAGACATGGGGAGAAAGTGCAAACTCCACTCGGACAGTGACTGAAGCTGGGAATCGAACCCTGATCCCTGGTGCATTAAGGCAGCAGTGCTAATCACTGTGCCACCCTATGCTGCCCCAAAAATAATGCATGAAAATTAATGTAAAATTACTGGTGACACTAATAAATAAACTTTATAAACTTTAACTAATAATGTGACAGCGCCAAGTAAATTGTTTGATACTCTCCTGGTCTGTACAGGTGACACAGCATCCAACCTTGGCAGCGCTGTGGACGAACTGATGAGACATCAGCCAACTCTGAAGACCGACGCTACAGCTGCAATCATAAAGGTGCGTGGCTGTACACATTCAGTCAGACTGCCGTGCCGGGATTTAGACTCTTGTTCTCTGGATTGTTAGTCCAGTCCTCATTGAGCATCATGGGCAATCTTTCATTCTCTCCTGACTTCTACCTGTTCTGTTGTAGCTTGTATGTACCTTAGTGTTTGGTGAGGACAGAATCTGACCAGTACTTTTGAACAGTCTGTCTAAAATTCTATGTTTAGATTGATTATTAAAGGCACTTGGGTGCAGTGCGTGGGGGAAGGTACAATAGCTGGGATCCGCGCCAAAGGTAGAGGGAGTGGAGGTGTAGTTTTTTTTAACCTAACACAGCCCCATTCTGCTCTTCAGTTACTCGAAGAAATCTGCAACCTGGGAAGAGACCCAAAATACATCTGCCAGAAACCTTCCATTCAGAAAGCAGATGGGACTGCGAGCGCCCCACCACCTCGGTCCAATCACGCTGCAGAGGAGGCATCCAGTGAGGACGAGGAGGAGGAGGAAGTTCAGGCAATGCAGAGTTTCAGCAGCAGCATGGCTGTTCAGCAGAGTGACCCTGAACCCAACCAGCAGTGAGTCATTACTGAGATACTTTACACAGCACATGGATTTCACAGTGATTTGTACACAAGTGCCTCAGGGTGGCTCACATGTTGGCTGTACAAAAACGCCTTGTGGAGGTTCGCATGGTGGCTGTACATGAGTGCACTAGGATGGCTTTTAAAATGGCCTGTACAAGGATACCTAAAAGTTCTCATACAGTAATGTAACTTGAAACTCTGACTACGTTGAAGAGTGGGCAAGTTATTGCTGTTAGTTTTATTTCCAATAGAAATCCAGGACAGTGCCCAGGCTCGAGTTGGAAAGGTGTCATCATGCAGGGGTTGTAAAGCCCAGTGGAGGAAATGTGAGGAAGGGGTTCACACACTGTACAGACACTGGGTGTGAAGAGTCATCACTCTCGATTTCAGCAATGTGACACTATCTGAGAATCTGAGAAACAGTGCAGAGGGATGTGATTTGGCCCGTCAAGTCTTTCACCTACTCGGTGAGGGTACAGGAGAGAAATCTATACCTCTGTCACTGAAGGTGAAAGAAATTAAATGTCTTTGCACTTCAGATGTCATGTTCTTCCTCTACATGGTCCCAATCATAGTCTCCCAGGACAGTGGTGCAACAGAATTACCACTGGACTAGAAATCCAGAACCCCAGAGTAATGCAATGGGGACCAGGTTCGAATCCCACCAAGACCGATGATGAAATTTGAATTCGATAAAAATCTGGAATTAGACCCTGATAATGACAATAAAATCATATTTGATTGTTGTAGAAATACATCTGGTTCACGAATGTCCTTTAGGGATGGAAATCTGCTATACTTACCCGGCCTGGCCAATATATGACTTCAGAGCCACAGCAAAGTTATTGACTCTCAACTAGGGGTACAAGTTCATAGCTTCTTGAAAGTGGAGTCACAGGTGGACAGGGTGGTGAAGAAGGCATTCAGCACGCTTAATTTCATTGGTAAGAATATTGAATACAGGAGCTGGGGCATCTTGTTGAAGTTGTACGTTGGTAAAGCTACACTTGGCAAACTGTATTCAGTACTGATCACCTTATTATAGAAAGGATGATATTAAACCAGAAAGAGTGCAGAAAAGATTTACTAGGATACTACTGGGACTTGATTGAGTTGTAAGGAGATGTTGGATAGACTGGGACTTTTTTCCCTGGAGCGTAGGTGGCTGAGGGGTGACCTTATAGAGTTCTATAAAATGAGAGGCACAGGTTAGCTAGATGGTCAATACCTTTTTCTTAAGGTAGGAGAGTCTAAAACTAGAGGGCATAGATTTAAGATGAGAGGGGAGAGATACTGAAGTTCAAAGAGTGGTGAATGTCGAACAAGCTGCCAGAGGTAGTGGTAGAGACGGGTACAATTTTATCTTTTAAAAAGCATTTAGACAGTTACATGGGTAAGATGGGAATAGAGGGATATGGGCCAAATGCGGGCAATTGGGATTAGTTTAGGAGTTTAAAAAAAACTGTGGCATGGACAGGCTGTGCTGAAGAGTCTGTTTCCATGAGGTAAAACACTATGATTCAATGCCCTCTGGAATTGAGGATACTTATAAATGGGCGGGAAGTGCTGGCTCAGTTAGCAATACCCACAACTTCCAGGACAGGTACAGCACGGGGTTAGATATATAGTAAAGCTCCCTCTACACTGTCCCCCCATCAAACACTCCCAGGACAGGTACAGCACGGGGTTAGATACAGAGTAAAGCTCTCTCTACACTGTCCCCCCATCAAACACTCCCAGGACAGGTACAGCACGGGGTTAGATACAGAGTAAAGCTCCCTCTACACTGTCCCCCCATCAAACACTCCCAGGACAGGTACAGCACGGGGTTAGATACAGAGTAAAGTTCCCTCTACACTGTCCCCATCAAACACTCCCAGGACAGGGACAGCACGGGGTTAGATACAGAGTAAAGCTCCCTCTACACTTTCCCCATTAAAACACAATGTGGAGATGCCAGTGTTGGACTGGGGTAAACACAGTAAGAAGTCTCACAACACCAGGTTAAAATCCAACAGGTTTATTTGGTAGCTTTTGGGGCTCTGCCTGTTTGTCAGTGGGGAGTTCTGATCACAAATAGGGCATATAAAAGGCACATACGGTTTGCAGAATACTGATTAGAATGCAAGTCTTTACTGCTAATTAAGTATTAAAGCAGTTTAATTAAGTATTAAAGCACTCAGACAATATGAGTGGAGATAGCATTAACCTTAGGTTAAAGAGATGTGTATTATCTCCAGACAAGACAGTAAGTGAGATGTTGCAAGCCTAGGCAAGTCATGGGTGTTACAAATAGAGTAACGTGAACCTAAGATCCCGGTTGAGACTGTCCTCATGTGTGCGGAACTTGGCTATCAGTCTCTGCTCAGCGACTCTGCGCTGTCGTGTGTCATGAAGGCCCCCTTGGAGAGCGTTTACCCAAAGATCAGAGGCTGACTGCCCATGACTGCTGAAGTGTTCCCCAACAAGAAGGGAACAGTTTTCCTGGTGAATGTCAAGCGATGTTCATTCACCTGTTGTCATAGCGTGTGCATGGTCTCCCCAATGTATCATGCCTCGCGACATCCTTTCCTGCACCACATCAGGTAGACAATGTTGGCTGAGTTGCAAGAGTATGTACAATGTACCTGGTAGATTGTATTCTCATGTTGATGATCTGGCATGTCTTAGAGGTTGCTGTGGCAGGATTGTGTGGTGTTGTGGTCACGGTTCTCCTGAAGGCTGGGTAGTTTGCTGTGGACAATGTCTGTTTGAGGTTGTGTAGTTGTTTGAAGGCAAGAAGTGAGGATGTGGGGATGGCCTTGGCGAGATGTTGTCGTCTTCAGTATTATGTTGAAGACTCTGGAGAGATGATGTGGCTTCTCCACTCCAGGGAAGTACTGGACGAAGAAGGGTACTCTGTCTACTGTGTCCCATGTTTGTCTTATGAGGCGGTCAATACAGTTTTTCACTGTAGCGCATTGGAACTGTCGATCAATGAGTTGAGCGCCATATTCTATTCTTATGAGGACATGTTTCAGCGTCAGGTGGTGTCTGTCACGATCCTCTTCATCTGAGCAGATCCTGTGTATACAGAGGTTTATCCACCGGGGATGGCTTCTTTAGCGTGTTTAGGATGGAAGCTGGAGAAGTGGAGCATCGTGAGGTGATCCATGGGCTTGAGGTACAGTGAGGTGCTGAGGTGACAGTCCTTAATGGAAATGCATATGTCCAGGAATGCAACCAATTCTGGAGAATAGTCCATGGTGAGTCTGATGGTGGGATGGAACTTGTTGATGACATCATATAGTTGTTTCAGTGTTCACCATGAGTCCAAAAGAAGAAAATGTCATCGATATATCTAGTGTATAGCATCGGTTGAAGGTCTTGTGCAGTGAAGAAGTTTTATTCGAGCTTGTGCATGAAAATGTTGGTATATTGAGGTGCGAATTTGGTCCGTATGGCTGTTTCGTGTGTTTGGATGAAGAACCGGTTTTTGAAGATGAAGACATTGTGGTCCAGGATGAAGTGGATGAGTTGTAAAATTGCATCTGGAAACTGGCAGTTGTCAATGTTGAGTACTGAGGCAGTTGCAGCAATGCCATTGTCATGGGGGATGCTGGTGTTGAGCGCCGAGACATCCACAGTGATGAGGAGTGCCCCTGGTTTAACTGCTCTGTGTGTGCTCAGTTTCTATGGGAAGTCTGCAGTGTCGCAACAAAAGCTGGGGGTTCTTTGTACAGTGAGTTTCAGGATACCCTCGACATAGCCAGAGGGGTTCTCGCACAGGGTCCCATTGCCCAATAAGATGGGATGGCCAGGTGTGTTTGCCTTGTGTATCTTTGGGAGGCAGTAGAGATCTCCAATGCGGGGAGTATGTGGGATAAGAGCACGGAGGATGCTCTGAAGATCGGGATCAAAATCTTGATCAGAGTGTTGTATTGACGGGTGTGTTCTTTGATCGGATCTGCTGGTAGCTCTCTGTAGTGTTCCTTGTTCAGTTGTTGGTACGCTTCTTTGCAGTAATCCCATCAAACACTCCCAGGACAGGTACAGCACGGGGTTAGATACAGAGTAAAGCTCCCTCTACACTGCCCACCCATCAAACACTCCCAGGACACGTACAGCACGGGGTTAGATACAGAGTATATCACCGTTTACACTGTCCACCCATCAGACACTCCAAGGACAGGTACAGCCCAGGGTTGGATACAGAGTAACGCTCCCTCTACACTGTCCCCCCATCAAACACTCCCAGGACGGGTACAGCACGGGGTTAGATACAGAGTAAAGCTCCCTCTACACTGTCCCCCATCAAATACTCCCAGGACAGGTACAGCACAGGGTTAGATACAGAGTATATCTCCCTCTACACTGTCCCCCGATCAAACACTCCCAGGACGGGTACAGCACGGGGTTAGATACAGAGTAAAGCTCCCTCTACACTGTCCCCATCAAACACTCCCAGGATAGGTAGAGCACAGGGTTAGATACAGAGTAAAGCTCCCTCTACACTGTCACCATCAAACACTCCCAGGACAGGTACAGCCCAGAGTTGGATACAGAATAAAGCACTCTCTATACTTTCCTCAGCAATCCTGACCCTCTCTCAGTCCCCTCCTCTCTCAAGCCACCATCCCCTCTCCCGGTTGTCGTTCCCCCCCACCCCCCCAACCTGCCATCGGGTTTTTGGCTTTGTTTCTTATTGAATTATTGGCCAAAGCTCCCAACTTGTCTCTGAATGTGTGCCAGCAGCTGTGCTTTGGATCGTTAACCCTCAGACTACTGCAGTGTGGTGGGTGGACTAAAGTGAGAATTATGCCCCCCGCCCCAATGTTTCAGGTTGCCTGCTAAGTGAGGAGGTGTTTTAAACACCATTTCTCTTGCCACTGCAGGATGGCTGTCTACCCACATGCAGTGATCCCAAGCAAGTCAGTGTACTCAGTCTGAAAGCAGTTAATAACTGATGGCAGACCGGATAGAAATCTGCTGCAGTACATTCTAGGCTCACAAAATGGTGGGCCCTAATACATTTAGCAATGAGTGATTGAGACAGACATGGTTCATGATGTAATTGAAATCTCAAAAGGAAAAGCATAACATTAATTCTAATCCTCTGTTGCAGTGAACGTAAATCTTAATGGGATGAGTTCCAGTATAATGTAACCAGCCTAAAGGAATAAACATGGCAGAGAAGCAAGAGAACTGCACGCGCAGTTTCACAAACATAGCCTTTTTTGAAAGTGCATTAACATGATGGAATCACAGCCTCCAGCGTCGATGGAGAGTAGTTATGCCTTTTTGAAAGAGCAATCTGCTTAGCTCTCCCCTGCCACTAGTTCTTGAGCACCTGTTTAACTCTCCCCTCAGTTAGTTAGGGATGCTGTTGCCACGTCTCTCCCAGATTTTTTGCTCTTGATTTTGATTCTCTCTTCCTCTCCTGAAGGGCGGCACAGCGGTTAGCAGTGCTGTCTCACAGCACTAGGGACCTGGGTTCGATTCACGCCCTCAGTCAATGTCTTTGCAGTTTATCTGTCCCCCCTGTGCCTGTGTGGGTTTCTTCTAAACACCCACTTTCCTCCTCTAAATATCTGCACCTTAGATGGATTTGTCTCAAGATGTATAGCTTAGGGGGATTAACCGTGGTGAATATGCAGGGTCTGGTGATGGGGCGTGGGGATAGGTCTGGGTAAGATGCTTTTCTGGTAAGTCAGTGCAGGATCACTGTGTTGAATGTTGAGATTGTATAAATGGTTTTTACTCCACTCTTGTCAGTACGCCTCATTATCTTAACCTCTTTTAGGCTGTCATTGCTTAACATGCTCTGTTCTGAAAGGCAGTCCAAACAATCCCAACTTTGCCTCAGAATTGGAGTCCCTCATCCCTTTACACCATCTCAGCATTTTAAATCTTCCCTAAAGTGCAGTGTCCAGAATTGTCTGCAACACTGCCAAGTCCATGTGGCTTCATTGTGTGCAGTTAAAGAATTGTCTGCGGTGTCTTTGGCAATGACAGGAGATTCTGAATGACAGCATGGCCAGTCAAGCACTTTCAAAGCTATAATCTGAGTCAGTGCAGGAGCTAGTTAGCACCCAGCAACTCACCAAGGCTGCATCGGCAGCACCTCCCAAACCTGCAGCCTTTCATTCCTGAGAAGGAAGAGGGCAGCAGAGATACACCACCACCTTCAAGGGCCTCCCTGAGCCATCCAACATCCTCACTTGAAACTGTATTAGCTGTTCCTTCACCGCTGCTGGGTCAAAATCCTGTAAGCGCTGTCAGTGTATGTACGTATAGACTGCAGCAGTTCAAGAAGGCAACTCGTTGCCATCTTCTCAAGGGACAATTAGAGATGGGCAATAATTGCGGGACCTGGCAGTGGTGCCTATGTCCCATGAAAGAAAAAAGTGAGCTCCCAGGTGGTATTCATAGTCCTAGGAATATCAGAGTGCTGGAGCTGTTGATAATGCTGTTACAGGAACCACAACTGTACTGAGTGAATAACATCTGGCTTCTGCTTCAAGGGGGGAGGATACTGAGAATATTCATCACTTTTGGGACTTCTCATTGACATTGCCCAACATAAAATGTGGCTGCCCAAAAGGCAAAGGCTGCCGTTGTGGTAGTGATTTGTTTTGCTGTTGGTTATTAGACAGAAGGAACTAAACAGCAAATATTGAGCTTCCAGCCCTTGTGATGTGCAGGTTGTTTGTTTAATGTGGAGAGAACTTTGTAAGCATCCCAGCCCCTTCCTGAGGATGTGTTTCTGGACCTCAAGGTTGTAATCTGAAGATAATGATCAGTGGAGACAGACGTTCATTTTCCTTATTACAGGAATGAGTTACCTTTGTTTGAATTTTAATGGGCACAAATAAGCTTTTAATGTTTTGATGCGCCAATGCTCAGTTGGTGAATTTAGCTCTACATTTCTCCTTGAGAGCCCTTGGTGCTTTCTGGAACCTACGAACAGGTGCTTAAAGTTACCTTAGCTTTATTGCCGACAATCGTATTCCAGTATTGGAAATGACTAACTTATTTGTCCTCACCCTCTTTAACAGCAGATCATGAACTGGTCCCTGAAACTGGTTGGTCAGCTGAAAGGTTTTGGATGAGATTTGAGCACAGTTCCTCAGTCTAACCTCCCATCTCTGAAAGAATCTGTGTTAAGATTTGGATCTCTGGGCCAGCAGTATGATCGAGTAACTCGAGAAATGATAAAAAATATCAGTGATTAAAAAATGCCATTGAATTCTTGAAAGTCAGTACTCAACACCTGCAATCCATATTGTTTCTTGCCATTCCTACTCCCATCATTGTTAGTTGTCCCTTCACTGGTTTCCCAGGTTATCTTCTTTGGGAATCCCTCCTTAAACCTGTCCATGTGTCTCTGCTACGATTGCTCGTTAAATCCTGACCACTTTGACCAAGCCACGCAGATTTCTCCTTTGTCCTGGTGTCAGTTTTGTCTGTTTACGCGAGTGTGAAGTGGCTTTGGGTGTTTTTGCCAAGTTATCAAAGAAGAAATTATAAATGCAAGTGGCTTTACAAAGCGACTCTTGATTGTTATGCAGACATCGTGCCCATTTGTTGCCAAGCTGCAAGAGGTTCCTGGCACCAGCCCAGGCCCTGCTGTCTCCTGGCTCTGTGTACCCGAGGTTCCAGCCTCCTTTCATGTTGCCTTATACCTCAGTGTGCCCGCCGCACTGCAGAGTGATGCCACCCTGGATTTTTTAATCCTTCTCAAGAGAATGGAACTGGAATTACTGTCTGCAGTGAGAGGTGTTGATGATCCTAAACAGTTAAGGCTCACCAGTCGGCCATTTCCCAACGTTTCAGCCTGAATAAGTCTCATTTCAGGAAGGGACTGCCTACTATTTCTTTTAGCTGAGATCAAAGGCTGTGGTGCCATTCCACGCCGGCGCAGTAGAGATTCGTTGCGGGTATATTGTTGCGAGGCTGTGCCGCTGGCCAGTCTTGCTTGTGCCTGCGCACCTGTGCATTGCGCCTACCGACTGTGACTCAAGGCAGCCAATGTGGAAACACACCTTTGTGATTCTGTGTGCACGTTTTTATTTGATTTTGTTGACTTCCCGTCACTGATCGGGTTTATTGCTCCCACCACCCCACACAGGGTAGGATGTGCCCACACTGCCTCTGGCAGGGCATGGATAATGAGCATTTCAGCTGTCTGTTGGCTGTTTTTGACCAACGTAGAAGTGGTTTTAAAGGACTAGAGCTTCAGTTGATCGAGGGGAACCTAACCCGTATGCAGTGACGCAAATCCATTAGAATGGCGGGGGGGGGGGGGGGGGGGGGTCCACCAGTGTAGGGAATAAGCGCATTGCAGTGGTGGCAGGCGAAGGCTTTGGGCCAATTTGTTCGCCGCATTACAAGAAGCACGAGTGTCTCCCGCTGCTTTGACATCCAGCCGTTTTCCACTCTGAGGATCTTGCTTCCTTCCACCCATTGGCGACAGCTAACCCTGCATGGCGGGATAATGGCTGCAGTTCTGTCTGTGAAATTGCCATTGGGGTGTGGGTGGCAGGGGCAGCTAAAAGATCAATTGTTATCCATCTTGAGCAGCCCTCTTGCTATTTTGATGGAAACTCGTTTTCTCTTCAGACTGAGTGAGTATGCTGCTTTTGTGAACCAGTTTCTTATTTTGTGTGGTTTCCACGAGTGCACAGAATACTCAGTGAAAGCATGTTGTCTTCACTTCAGAAAGAAAGACGTGGCATTTTCTGAAGGGGCGCATTGGTTCTTAATCCTGTGTGCTACTGTGCTCTGATTTCACAACAGCCGCTCTTAATAATGGCAGGAATATTTTCACAAGTAGAGAAATGAGTTCAGATCTTTCTTGTGTCAGCCAGCTACTGGCTGACTGACCTCTGTGCCTCAATCCTCGCCTAACCCTCACTATCTATATAATCTCCGATAGACCCTAACCCTCGCTATCTATATAATCTCTGATAGACCCTAACCCTCGCTATTTTTCTAACTTCCGATAGACCCTAACCCTCGCCGTGTATATAATCTCCGATAGACCCTAACCCTCACTATCTATATAATTTCTGATAGACCCTAATCCTCGCCATGTATATAATCTCCGATAGACCCTAACCCTTGCCATCTTTCTAACCTCCGATAGACCCTAACCCTCGCCATCTTTCTAACCTCCGATAGACCTTCAACCCTCGCCGCTGTACACGTTCCGATCTGTGTAACCACGTATAGCTCTGGCAACCCTCCCTATCTCTGTTACCTCCTCCAGCTCCTACAACCACTCTATCTCTGTCAACTCTTCCAATCCCTACATCCTTTCTTTTCTCTAGGATCTCCACACAGCTCTCGTTCAGCCCCCACCATTCCCATCGCTCCTCCACTGTCGGGCTGAATTCTGGAATTCCCTCCCTAAATGCTGTGCCTCTGAAACCGCTCCTTAAAACCTGTTGCTTTGACCAAGATTCTGTTCACCAGTCCATAAGATGTAGGAGCAGAAGTAGGCCATTCGACCCATCGATCTGCCCTGCCATTTAGATTGTGACTGATGGGACAACCCTCAGTGCACTTGCCTGCCTCGTTCCCATAACCCTTGATTCCCTAATGCAGTAATTTTATTTTGGGAAATAAGAAGAAACTGCTTCTCGAGGCAGAGCGGTAAGGTTTGAGACAAGAAGCAAAATGACTTGATAAACATGACCTGAAAAGGCTATGGAAGGGATTGAATAATAACTTTCCAAAGAAAAATCATTGCCTCTGTGAAAGGGAAAAGCTTTACAGCTGAAGGAGATAAGAGCAGGGGAGTGGAACTGATTCCCAACTTGTGAATGGAAAGCTGTTTCAAATGTTGGAATCCATGTTGTTTGTTTAGGGTATTAACAATTTAGACTTGAACGTGGGGGCATAACTGGAAATCTTGTAGACGACACTAGTATTGGCCATGTAGTGTAATGTGGAGGATAGCTGTAAGCACCAGAATGATATCAATGAGTTGGGGGAGTGGGCAGGATTGTGGCAGATGGAGTTTAACTCTGATAAATGCATTACCACTGATAGCATGAGGTAATGTTTTTAGCAAGGTCAAACAGTAAATGGGAACATACTGAGAGGGGTGGATGAAGTGAGAGATGTTGATGTGCAAGTGTACATGTCCTAAAAAGTTGCAATACAGTTAGATAAGGTTGTAAAGAAAGAGAATGTTCTCCTTCATTGGCAGAAGTATAGAATATCAAAATAGGGATATAATGACGAAACTTTATAAGACACTTGTGAGGTCACAACTGGAGTATTATGTACAATTCAGGTCACCACATTACAGGAAGAACGCGATTGCTCTGGAGAGAGTGCAGAGAAGGTTTACTAGAATGTTTGAGCTGGAGAATTGTAGCAACAAGAAGAGATTAGAGGGGCTGGGTGTTCATTGGAACAGCAAAGGTTTGAGGGGTGACATGACAGGTGTACAAAATTGTGAGAGGTAGAAAAAGAGAGAGAGAGAGACAGTAGTCAGGCAGAATCTGTTTCCCTAGGCAGAGAATTCAGTGGTAGGGGGGAGGTGGCAGAGAATTCGAGAATGGGTTGGGAGGGGGGTCAGCGATCATGCTGTTTGATTTAAATAAAACCCCCTACTCTTCCAGGGACCATATCCTTCTTTTCCCATCCTATTTATGTGTTTGTCAAGACAAATGGTGTGTGTCTGGAATTCACTGCTTGAGTTGGTGGTGGAGGTAGAGACCCTAAAGGGTCACACCAGTAAATAAGCTGGTAAAAAAGATATATGGCATGCTTGTCTTTATTGGTTGGGGCATTGAATACAAGAGTCAGGATGTCATGTTGTAGCTTTTATAAAACTTTAATTAGAAGAGTATTGCTTTACTTCTGGTCACCACATTACAAGATGGATGTGAAGACTTTGGAGAGGGTGAAGAAGAGGTTTACCAGAATGCTGCCTGGATTAGAGACTACGGACTATAAGAAGAGGCTGGACAAACTAGGCTGAGGGGAGACCTGATAGGAGTTGATAAAATGATGAAAGGCGTAGATAGGGTTAACAACAATCTGAATTCTTAATTTGGTTTGTTATTGTCACATGTATGAGTATAAAATGTAAAGTATTGTTTCTTGCATGCATACTGTTTATAGAGAAGGAAAAAGCATGCCATTCATAGAGAAAGAAAGGAGATGGTACAGAATGTACCGTTAGAATCATAGCTAGAGTGTAGAGAAGGATTAACTTAATACGAGGCAGGTCCATTCAAAAGTCTGACAGCAGCAGGGAAGAAGCTGTTCTTGTGTCATTTGGTACGTGACCTCAGACTTTTGTATCTTTTTCCCAACAGAAAGTGGTGTTCGGGATCTTTGATTATGCTGGCTGCTTTTCCGGAACAGCAAAAAGTGTAGACGGAATCACTGGATGAGAAGCTGGTTTGCATGATGTTTTGGACTTCGTTCACAACCTTTGTAGTTTTTTGGTCAGAGCAGGAGCCCATACCAAGCTGTGATACAAACAGAAAGAATGCATTCTATGGTGCATCTGTAAAACCGAGATTCATAGTGGACATGGCAAATTTTCCTTAGTCTCCTGAGAAAGTAAAGGCGTTGGTGAGGTTTTCTTAACTATAGTGTCAGCATGGGGGGAACCAGGATAGGTTGTTGGTGATCTGGGCAACTAGAAACTTGAAGCTGTTGACCATTTCTACTTCATCTCTATTAATGTAGTCAGGGACATGTCATCCACGACACTTCCTGAAGTTAATGACTATTTCCTTTGTTTCTCCCAGTTTTGAAATGTCTAATACAAGGGAGCACACACTTCAGGTGAGACAGGGAAAGTGTAAAGGGGGATGTGAGGAGCAAGTTTTTGGTGATAGGTGTCTGGAACGTGCTACCAGGATAGTGGTACAGGATAAGGGCATAAAAGGCTTTTAGATAAGGATATGAATATGGACCAAGGCAAGCAGAAGGGATTAATTTTAATTTGGCATCATGTATGCCACAGCATCATGGGCCAAAGGGCCTTTTCCTGTGCTCATTATTCTGTATACTTGGACCTGTACCTTAAGCACTGTGAGCTGTAAGACTGTGGGCTAGATGCAGGAAGATGAGATTAGAATGGTCGCTTGGGTGTTTGTGGGTCAACATGGACAAAATGGGCCAAGTGCCCACCTTTGATGCTGTATCATTTCTATGATTATTCTATGATTGGATAGCTTCAGCATAATGGGCCAAATTCCCTCCACTATTGTGCGGTTCTGTCTGCATCTGTATAGTGAGAGCTGCTCAGTGAACATTTGGACAAACTTCCAAAGCAGGCTGTCTGGATTACTCAGAATGGCAGCAGAGCCTGCCTTGGTTCTTTCAAACATCTTTCATCTCCTTATGTCCTTTTCTTCTTTCTACATTCTCAGGGTAGTTGGCACAGAGGAAAGGATACCCATCCCACTGATGGATTATATACTCAATGTGGTAAGTGAGCTGAGCTAAGAGGTGATGCACCAGTACTGTACCCCAGTGTTATACAGCGACAGACCAGTCTCCACCGGTACTGTACCCCAGTGTTATACAGCGACAGACCCGTCTCCACCGGTACTGTACCCCAGTGTTATACAGCGAGAGACCCGTCTCCACCAGTACTGTACCCCAGTGTTATACAGCGACAGACCCGTCTCCACCGGTACTGTACCCCAGTGTTATACAGCGACAGACCCGTCCCCACCGGTACTGTACCCCAGTGTTATACAGCGACAGACCCGTCCCCACCGGTACTGTACCCCAGTGTTATACAGCGACAGACCCGTCTCCACCGGTACTGTACCCCAGTGTTATACAGCGAGAGACCCGTCTCCACCAGTACTGTACCCCAGTGTTATACAGCGACAGACCCGTCTCCACCGGTACTGTACCCCAGTGTTATACAGCGACAGACCCGTCCCCACCGGTACTGTACCCCAGTGTTATACAGCGACAGACCCGTCCCCACCGGTACTGTACCCCAGTGTTATACAATGACAGACCCATCTCCAGGTTACGTTGTCCACTCAGTAGTCTCACAATACAAGGTTAAACACCATCAGGTGAGTGAAGGGGCAGTGCTCCAAAAGCTTGTGCTACCAAATAAACCATTGATCTTTAACCAGGTGTTGTGAGACTACTTATTGTGCCTACCCCAGTGCAGCACCGGCAACTCGACAATGTTGTGCATTACTAACAGTTCAATGTACTCACTGCAGACCAGTTGTGAGAAGAATGGATGCAGCATGTGTGCTTGCTGTGTTTGATTCCACAACTTATTTTCCTTGATTATATATGCAAACTGTCTGAAAATTTAGCGGTGTGCACCTTCTGTAGATGTACTACATCACTGACCATGGCTCGCATGACAGCTCCTTCCATGCTCTCAATCTCTACCATCTGGGTATTTAAGGTCAGCAGGCCTTAAATACACCCTGATGTGCATGTTCTTCTGCAGGCCATTTACCATCCCGACTTGAGAATATATTGACCGTTCCTTCAATGTAGCTGGGTCAAAACCTTGCAATTCCCTCCCTAATGATAGTAGCGAGATGTGTCTTTATGTTCACCATCCCTTCAGTTGGATGTCCACTAACTATTGTGTCTCTTCCTGTTGAATAGATGAAGTTTGTCGAGTCGATTCTCAGCAACAACACCACAGATGACCACTGCCAGGAGTTTGTGACCCAGAAGGGGCTGCAACCACTTGTGTGTATCCTGGGCCTTCCAAACCTTCCCATTGACTTCCCCACTTCTGCTGCCTGCCAGGCTGTCGCAGGAGTTTGCAAGTCCATTCTGGTGGGTGCTGTGTGATTGATGCTGGTGCCTCATAGAATTATAGAATTTCTCCAGCGTAGGAGGAGGCCATTCAGCTTATCAAATCTCCATTGATTTTCTGACAGTGTTTCTTACCCTGGACCTCTCCCTTGCCCTGTAACCCCACACATTTACCATAGCCAACCCATCAGACCTACACATCTTTGGACTGTGGGAGCACCTGGAGGAAACCCACCAGACATGGGGAGAATATGCAGATTCCACACAGACGGTGACCCAAGCCGGGAATCGAACCCGGGTCCCTGGTGCTTTGAGGCAGCAGTGCTAACCACTGTGCGGGGTTTTTAAAAAAAGCATCCTTTTAAAAATCAACTTTTGACTAGGCACTATGAGCCAGAGGGGCTTCCCTGAAGGAGCATTGTAGTCTCAGAGTGGGGGTGATGATAGGTGAGGTAGTCTGGACGGGTTACGGTGCTGTGCTAAGCACCTTCCTGTGAATGAAGATCAAACAGAGGTCTCCATCTGTGCTCTGAAGTGAGTGTGAAAAATTCCATGGGTGCTATTGGGCAGAAAGTGTGGAGTGGGGATGCAGCATGGTGGTGTATTGATGTATAATTGTGAGGTTTCCCCAGTGTCCTCAGAAACATCAATCCCTCGACTCACATGACTAAATTTGTAATTTAACCCTGATTGTGGGAGCTGACTGTGCAAATTTCCAACAATACAATACTTCAGCTGAAGAAAATACTTAAATGACTGTAAAGTGCTTCAGGCTTTCTGAAGTTGTGGATGTCCTGTCTGTCTCTCACTGTTGCTTAATTTAACTGTTTCCCTTAAATGGGATGTTTAGCCGGTCTGTTTTGTATCGAGTACATCATCATCTGACACACAGTGCAAACCTAACCCATCTCTTCCGTGCCATGTTGATGCAGACACTGTCGCACGAGCTGAAGGTACTGCAGGAAGGCCTCGTTCAGCTGGACACCATACTGTCTTCATTGGAGCCCCTGCACCGGCCCATCGACACTCCTGGTGGCTCAGTCCTTCTGCGGGAGTTGGCAAATGCTGGCAATGTGGCTGATGCCACCCTCTCGGCCCAGGCCACACCGCTGCTGCACGCTCTGACTGCTGCACACGCTTACATCATGATGTTTGTGCACACCTGCAGGGTGGGACAGGTAAGGATGGAATAAAACTGGAAAGCACTCAGCTCATCAGGCTCCTGAGCGCACCCCACATCAAACGTTCTGCTGGATGGCTCTGAACTGAGTCAGTTATTATCCCTCTTATGACCTCACTTCTTGTTTCCTGTCCCTTGTGTGTGTCTCTCCCTGCTGCGTGTGCTAACTCAGCTTCCTTCTTTTAGGACTGTAGTGGAGGCTTTTTCCCTTGAGCTGTGGAAATGCTCATTCTCAGTTCCATCTACAGTCAAAAGTGGAATTTCTGAGTTCCCCTTTTCCACACATCCGCAACCACCTAATCTCATCCTGCCCTTGGGCACTATTTGAAAAAGGAGGCAGAGTTGCATTGTGGTTCTGGGTCCAACTAATTGCCATTTGAACAGAATCACCCATGGTTCATGAAGTAATCCAACTAATGAGTTTGACTGAGGCAGTGACCAGTCCATTTGCAAGGCATGATTTGCTGAGCAATACATTTCTGGACACCAGCTAAGGCACGAAGGCTTTGTCCTACTCTATAGACTCCTCTCCAACCTCCTTAACCTTCTGTAATCTCTGCACTCCAATTCTGCCAGTATGAATGACGGTGCCATTGGCCACCTTGGCCCTGCTCTTTGGAATTTCTTCTGCCTTGTTCCCTTCCCCTCTTTTAAGATCTGCCTTAAAGCCAATCTCTCTGACCCAACTTTGGTCACCTGATCCTGCCTCATGTAGCTCTGTGTTAAAGTGTGATCGTTTCTGTGAACTGCATTTGTGCAGCAGTGAATTGTGGCTGCGCGCCCTGAGTTGCGCACATGGGTGGGCTGTTGGTGCATTGGGTTGACAGCAGCATCAGCATTGGGTTGCATTAGAAGAGGAATTGCCAGAGCCTGACTCTTTGCTGTCCCTGTTCTTTCAGAGCGAAATCCGTTCCATATCTGTGAACCAGTGGGGCTCGCAGCTAGGCCTAAATGTCCTGAACAAACTCAGCCAGCTGTACTGCTCACTGGTCTGGGAAAGCACCGTGCTACTGTCTCTGTGTACCCCAAACAGGTGAGTGCCTGAAACTCCAAAGTAGGAGGAGTTTATTTACTATTGTCACAAATAGGCTTATGTTAACACAGCAATGAAGTTACTGTGAAAATCCCCTAGTCGCCACACTCCTGTTTGGGATACACTGAGGGAGAATTTAGCACGGCCAATGCACCCTAACCAGCACATCTTTTAGAATATGGAAGGAAACCAGAGCACCCGGAGAAACCCACACTGACACAGGGAAAATGTGCAAATTCCACACAGACAGTGATCTGAGCCAGGAATGGAACCTGGGACCCTGGTGCTGTGAGGCAGCAGTGCTAATCACTGTGCTGTCCCAGTTGGGGGAGGGTGGTTGCGAGGGGGCCTGCTGAGAGTCAGGGTTGAATTTCCTTTACGCACTGTGTTGCCATGGATTGTGCTATGTAGCCCAGATACCATTCTGGATTTTGAGCTCTGATCTCAAAAGGATGGATTTAAGAATCATAATTCAATTGAGGTAACGGGAGAGAGAGTTGAGAGTAGACACAAATTGTGGAAAATCTGTATCTGCTAATTGCAAATACTTGAATATGAGCAGGTTAGCCTGTAAGGGTAAGGTGAGCCTTGTCACACTCAGGATTATGCAAATATATCCTTTCTCTCTGGTGCCATGTATAGTTGGCACAGCTGCCTCAGCACCAGGGACCCAGGTTCCATTCGCAGCTTGAGTGACTGTCGATGTGGAGTCTGCACTTTTTCCCCATGTCTGCATGGGTTTCCTCTGGGTGCTCCAGTTTCCTCCCTGGTTAGCTGCATTGACTGTGCTAAAGTCTCCCTCAGTGTACCTGAACAGGTGCGGAAGTGTGGCGATTAGGGGATTTTCACAGAAACTTCATTGCAGTATTAATGTAAGTCTACTTGTGACGCTAATAAATTTCATACTTTCTGAATTGTATGTTGGCCTTCAGCAACTCATGAACAAAGGACACTCTAGTTCCTTTGGACAGCTACACCTTCCAATCTCTCATCATTTGAGAAACACTCCACCTTTTTTTTGACCAAGGTAGTAACTTCACAATTATTCACGTTGTAATCCGTCTGTCATGTTGATGCTTGCTTGCCTACATGTCCAAATCCCCTTGAAGCCTCTTCACAATTCCCATTCCTGTCTCATTTAATGTCAGCCTGTGGAGAGTTTCCTCCCTGAGGTGTGCATCTGTGTGACAAAGTGGCAACTGAGAAGGTGCTGTGCACAGGAGGAGGCCATTCATCCCATTGTGTCAGCGCAGGCCCTTCAAAACTCACCCACTCCAATCGTTGCTTTCTCCTGTTGACCTTGACCATTCTTCCTTTCCAGATGTTGGGTGCTTTTGTTCGTTTGAATAGATGAGGGGCAGCACTGATAGGATTTTAAAAAATGGCCTTTTATTGAATGGAATTTAAAATTAACAAAACAGAAGTGGAAAGGAAAGCTGGGAGACTGGCCTTTTCTGCCAGCTGCTCCAACATTGTGAACCGACCATGAAACAACTGAAAGCCCACAGACTAAAATCCAGACTAGAATTCAACCCTTATCTCCTTATTGAAAAACTTTCCGCAGACTATCTCTAAGAAAAGCAATTCTTGTAGTTGTTGTTATGAAAAACCTGTTTGCTTGCTCTGGTGTACCCTTCAGGAATGCGGTCAATTTCTACCTAATTTTTAGTTTTCAGATTCTGTATATACTCAAGGTTAGCAGTCGGTTGTTAAGCTTAGCAGAGTTAGTTGCATGGGCAGAAATATCTTAAAATAAAGTCTTTGCATAAGACTGAAGCAGGATGAAGCTTACACAGGATCCTTCATCAGGTAATAATCCAGTTCACCTTTGAAAGCCTTGGTTGATCCTCTGTCCACCACTGTCTCAGACCTGAATTACTCGCTGGGTGAAAACATGTCTTTTCCTGTCTCCATTGCTTCTCTCACCAATCGCCTTTAATCTGTGCTCCCTTCCACCTGCCGTTCTTGATCCTTCTGCTCATGGGAAGAGTTTCTCCTTATTTACTTCATCCAGACCCCTCATGATCTTGAATATTTTGAACAAGTCTCCTCTCAACTTTCTCCAAGGAAAACACTCTCATCATTTCCAATTTATCAATATAATCCTTGAACAGTGCATCTTTTCTGCACGTATTCTTTATATTTAAAAATAA
Source organism: Sphyrna mokarran (assembly GCA_024679065.1). Classification (NCBI taxonomy): domain Eukaryota; kingdom Metazoa; phylum Chordata; class Chondrichthyes; order Carcharhiniformes; family Carcharhinidae; genus Sphyrna; species Sphyrna mokarran. Next base: position 84,029,375 of record JAGIQG010000013.1, on the reverse strand, counting down.
ATTTCAGGAGGTTTCTGTACTGAAAGCTGGCAGGACATGACAGCGGGACTTTCGGCATGTGCTGCTAAATGTCACACTTTGTACAAGTTGGTGAGGTTCAGATTGAGAGTATGCGTGTGGTTAACTGGTTTTGTTTGGGTTCAGTCTTCCAGCTGGTTGTGAGTTTGGCCAGGCCGACATGCAGAAGCTGGTGCCAAAGGAGGACAAACCTGCGACTGCTGCTACGCCAGGCACCTCCACTGGAGCCAAGAGAGCAGGTGAGCCTTTAACATGGCAGCTCCGCAAAGCAGCAACCACTTGTGTTTATATACTGACCTTTTGACGTAGCAAAGTGATCCAAAGCAGCGCTTTCAAATGTTGATACTGAGCTACAAGAGATGAGAGGACAGGTGGCTAAAAGCATGATCAAAGAGGTGGGTTTTGAAAGGCAGAGTGAGGTGGGAGGAGGAAGTCAGCTGGATGGATTGCAGAGTTCCAAACCATCAAAATCAGGGAAATGCTAGTGAGCAGAATGGGAGAAAAGATGAGATTGTGGAAAATTCTAGGGCTGGGGAGGGTCAGTGAGAAAGGGAGGAAGGGTCTAAGGCTGTGGAGAGATTATTAAAGTTGAGGTGTTGCTGCTCCAGGAGTTGATGTAGGTTGTTGAGTGCAGGAGGGTGAACGGGACTTGATGTAGGCTGAAAGAAAGGCAGAGAGATTTTATTCAGCTTAGGGTTTATAGTGGAAATGAGAAGACGAGCAATTTCCAAAACTGTCGTCAGTTCCAATGATTGCAAGATGTTTACCGAAAGACCCCATTCCCAATGCCTTCACCCAAAGAGAATGAGTGCTCCCTGACACCCTCTCCCCCACCCCGGGTTCCATTTTACCTTTCAGAAGCAGAAATGGATGCAGCGGGCAGCAGTGTAGAGTCTTCAGCCCAGGGGCTGCTGGAGGGAATCAGCCTGGATGGCGACACACTCGCACCGATGGAAACAGATGAACCCAGTACATCAGACACCAAAGCAAAGTCCAAGATCACACCAGCCATGGCTGCACGGATCAAGCAGATTAAACCCCTGCTGTCTGGTAAGGAGCTTCTAATAGACTGCACTGAAATGAATAGATGCTGTGATGAAGAAACTTTTTGCTGTACTCGCGATACTGCTGCAGTCATTCTGCTGCCAAGGCCACAGCTGCCTGGCTGTCGGTAATGGTAAGACAAATCCAGTGGTTGAACAGCTCCCTGACCAGCAGCCTGCAGCAGCAGCAGCCCCCCCTGCCCCAAACATCTTAAATCAAAGCAAGATGCTTTAAAAAAGGTCAGCATGTGCTGTAAGAAAACCAGCAAGTGCAGCAGCATCTATGGAGAGAGAAGCAGCGTTGATATTTCCATTCCGATAGGACACTTCTTTGGAACGTGTTCTGGTAGGTCTGACGAAGAATCATATTGGACTCGAAATATTCACTCTGTTTCGTAGAATCCCTACAGTGCAGAGGGATGCCATTTGGCTCATTGAGACCATACCAACAACAATCTTACCCAGACCCTATATCTATAACCTCGCATGTTTACCCTGATAATTCAAAAGTGTGCAGGTTAGGTTCATTGGCTAAATTGATCCTAGTGTCATGGGGTTATGGGAATAGTATCTGTGTGGGATTGTATTTGGTACAGACTCCTGGACTGAAAAGCCTTCTCCTGTACTGTAGGGATTCTGTTTTTGGACTGTGGGAGGAAACCAGAGCAACTGGAGGAAACCCAAGCAGATACGGGGAAAACGTGCATACTCCACACAGTCACCCACAGCTGGAATCAAACCGTTTCACTGTGCTGCCCTGGGTTCTCTCTCCACAGATGTTGTCAGACCTGCTGATTTTTTTTCCAGCACTTTCTGCTGTTATTCAGACCTCCAGCATCTGCAGTATATTGCTTTTTTTGGCTGCTTCCTTCTCCTGGCTTGGTGCATTCCACCTGATTTGTCCAGCAAATGCATGTGATTTTTCTTCTTCTTGTCTCTTCCTCGTGGCTGTTGCATCTTGCTGAGTGTTTCCGAGTGAACTGGTTGCCTTTGATGATCATACTATTTTCAGCTAGCACTGCTACCTCACAGCACCAGGACCCAAATTTGATTTCCAGCTTGGGTCTCAGTGCAGAGTCTGCATGCTCTCTTCATATCTGTATGTGTTTCCTTCTGATGCTTCGGTTTCCACCCACAGTCCAAAAGTGTGCAGGATAGGTTGATTGGGTATGCTTTAATTGCCCCTTAGTGGCTCAAGATGTGTAGCTGGTGGATTAGTGGGGTGAATATGTGAAGTTACAGGGTCTGGTCAAGGTGTACTGCTGGAAAATTGGTGCCAACTGGCTCTTTCTGTACTGTCGGGCTTCTGTCATTTTGATGCTGAGTGGGTGGATGGTTGTTGCACCAATTTAAGCAAAATGTTGGGTGATATTTGGGAGCAGAGTTCTGAGAAATTTGTTCCCATGCTAGTTTTAGTGCCCCTTCAATTGCCAGTAATCAGGGCTTGATTATTACTTTGACTTTATCCTTTATCTAACAGTGATTTTCATCCCCTCTTTTAATTGCAGCATCCTCGAGGCTCGGCAGGGCATTGGCTGAGCTCTTTGGCCTGTTGGTCAAACTGTGTGTCGGATCACCTGTACGCCAGCGGCGGAGCCATCATCCTGCCAGCACCACCACTGCACCCACACCAGCAGCACGAGGAACAGCATCCGCTCTCACCAAACTCTTAACCAAAGGGTTGTCGTGGCAACCACCCCCATACACTCCCACCCCCAGGTTCAGGTACGTTCCATCTTCCGCTTCGCTGCTTCTGGCCTTCATCCGGGCATCTAAATGCCAGCTGGGTGTAAGGATCCTGGGTTAATCTGGAAAGGTGGTGTCAGCTTACCTTCATTGGCTGAACAGCGAAATGGGGAAAGGCCATTCAGTCCCTCCTGCCATTGGGTGAGATCGTGGCCTAATCTGCATCTCACTCCCCTCCTCACTCTCTTCTCACCAAATATTTACTAATTCTTTCCTGGATTTTGGAAGGAGTTGTTAGGGTTGGAGAGAAAAACTAAGACAAGTTTAAAATCCCAGCAAAGCTATATAGGAAAGAAGTGAAAAAGATTTCAGAGTCATACAAAACGGAACTGTCGACAGAGTGTAGCAGACCCTGGGTCATGATTTACATAGCAGAGAGGCAGGTTTTCACTAGCCTGCCTTTGGCTTAATAATTTCTTTTCAAGAATTTGATTATTTGATAAGTGCATTTTGTTTTGCATCATCAGTAATCTCTTCTCCTGCGTTATAAATTGTTGTGAGCGTTTGAAGTTTGCTATTCTTATGATTGTCCTGATGAATGTGAGAATGGAAACAGATCTCTCACCAGTGATATCAAAAGGTTCACTAGCTCTGTGCATAGTCAACAGATCAGAATGGCTGCCATGCTCACTGACTTCAGTCCCCGCGCAAAGTATTTTGAGAGGCTTTTCTTGATGCCCCTTGATATTCCCTTGCTACCGAGTCAAACTGAACAGAGATTCTGCTCTCGTTTCTTTCCTGTCCCTTCCACATTCCCACTCCTGTCTCTGCCCCTTCCATGCTCCCGCTCTCCTCTCTCTCTGTTCCTTCCAACTAACAACCCAAGCCTTTCCAATTGCTCAAAACACAAAGATTGTTTCCTCACTTTTGTTCAATGCAGTGGAAAGCCAAGACAGAATAATGCTCTGGACCAACGAGGCACTTCCTACCCAGACATACGCACTCATTTTCAGGTGTTAGGAGTGGGAGCGTGGAAGGGAGAGAGAGAGAGGAGAGCGGGAGCGTGGAAGGGAGAGAGAGAGGAGAGCGGGAGCGTGGAAGGGAGAGAGAGAGGAGAGCGGGAGCGTGGAAGGAGAGAGAGAGGAGAGCGGAGCGTGGAAGGGAGAGAGAGAGGAGAGCGGGAGCGTGGAAGGGAGAGAGAGAGGAGAGCGGGAGCGTGGAAGGGAGAGAGAGAGGAGAGCGGGAGCGTGGAAGGGAGAGAGAGAGGAGAGCGGGAGCGTGGAAGGGAGAGAGAGAGGAGAGCGGGAGCGTGGAAGGGAGAGAGAGAGGAGAGCGGAGCGTGGAAGGGAGAGAGAGAGGGGGAGCGTGGAAGGGAGAGAGAGGAGAGCGGGAGCGTGGAAGGAGAGAGAGAGGAGAGCGGGAGCGTGGAAGGAGAGGAGGAGAGGGAGCGTGGAAGGGGAGAGAGAGAGGAGAGCGGGAGCGTGGAAGGGAGAGAGAGAGGAGAGGGGAGCGTGGAAGGGAGAGAGAGAGGAGAGCGGGAGCGTGGAAGGGAGAGAGAGAGGAGAGCGGGAGCGTGGAAGGGAGGAGAAGGAGGCGGGAGCGGGAGGAGAGAGAGAGAGAGCGGGAGCGTGGAAGGGAGAGAGAGAGGAGAGCGGGAGCGTGGAAGGGAGAGAGAGAGGAGAGCGGGAGCGTGGAAGGGAGAGAGAGAGGAGAGCGGGAGCGTGGAAGGGAGAGAGAGAGGAGAGCGGGAGCGTGGAAGGGAGAGAGAGAGGAGAGCGGGAGCGTGGAGAGAGAGAGGGAGAGCGGGAGCGTGGAAGGGAGAGAGAGAGGAGAGCGGGAGCGTGGAGGGAGAGAGAGGAGTGAGGGGGGGAGAGCAGGGAGAGGGAGAGGAGAGGAGAGCGGGAGCGTGGAAGGGAGAGAGAGAGGAGAGCGGGAGCGTGGAAGGGAGAGAGAGAGGAGAGCGGGCGTGGGAAGAGAGAGAGAGGAGACGGACGTGGAGAGAGAGAGAAGCAGGGAGAGAGAGAGGAGAGCGGGAGCGTGGAAGGGAGAGAGAGAGGGAGAGCGGGAGCGCGTGGAAGGGAGAGAGAGGAGAGAGGGGGCGGGAGCGTGGGGAAGGGAGAGAGAGAGGAGAGCGGGAGCGTGGAAGGGAGAGAGAGAGGAGAGCGGGAGCGTGGGAGAGAGAGAGGAGAGCGGGAGCGTGGAAGGGAGAGAGAGAGGAGAGCGGGAGCGTGGAAGGGAGAGAGAGAGGAGAGCGGGAGCGTGGAAGGGAGAGAGAGAGGAGAGCGGGAGCGTGGAAGGGAGAGAGAGAGGAGAGCGGGAGCGTGGAAGGGAGAGAGAGAGGAGAGCGGGAGCGTGGAAGGGAGAGAGAGAGGAGAGCGGGAGCGTGAGGGAGGAGGAGGAGAGAGGGAGCGAGGGAGAGAGAGGAGAGCGGGAGCGTGGAAGGGAGAGAGAGAGAGAGAGGAGCGTGGAGGGAGAGAGGGGCGTGGAAGGGAGAGAGAGAGAGAGAGAGAGAGAGGAGAGCGTGAGCGTTGGAAGGGAGAGAGAGAGAGAGAGAGAGGAGAGCGGGAGCGTGGAAGGGAGAGAGAGAGAGGAGAGAGAGAGGAGAGCGGGAGCGTGGAAGGGAGAGAGAGAGAGAGAGAGAGAGGAGAGCGGAGGTTGAAGGGAGAGAGAGAGAGAGAGGAGAGGGGAGCGGTGCGTGGAAGTGAGAGAGAGGAGAGGGGGGAGAGCGGGAGCGTGGAAGGGAGAGAGAGAGGAGGAGAGCGGAGCGTGGAAGGAGGGAGAGAGAGAGAGAGAGGAGTAGAGCAGGAGCGTGGAGGGAGAGAGGAGAGTGGGAGTGTCTCTGTTCTCTCTCTGTCCCTTCCACGCTCCTGCTCTCTCCTCTCTCTCTCTCCCTTCCATGCTCCCGCTCTCCTCTCTCTCTCTCTCCCTTCCACACTCCCACTCTCCTCTCTCTCTCTCCCTTCCACGCTCCCGCTCTCCTCTCTCTTCCATGCTCCCGCTCTCCTCTCTCTCTTTCTCCCTTCCACGCTCCCGCTCTCCCCTCTCTCTCTCTCCCTTCCACGCTCCCGCTCTCCTCTCTCTCTCTCTCTCCCTTCCATGCTCCCGCTCTCCTCTCTCTCTTTCTCCCTTCCACGCTCCCGCTCTCCCCTCTCTCTCCCTTCCACGCTCCCGCTCTCCCCTCTCTCTCTCTCTCCCTTCCACGCTCCCGCTCTCCTCTCTCTCTCTCTCTCTCCCTTCCACGCTCCCGCTCTCCTCTCTCTCTCCCTTCCACGCTCCCACTCCTAACACTTGAAAATGAGTGCGTATGTCTGGGTAGAAAGTGCCTCGTTGGTCCAGAGCGTTATTCTGTCTTGGCTTTCCACTGCATTGAACAAAAGTGAGGAAACAATCTTTGTGTTTTGAGCAATTGGAAAGGCTTGGGTTGTTAGTTCTGGAGTAGAGAAGGTTGTGGGTGGGTCTGGGGGGACATTGAGGTGTATAAGATTATGAGGGGTATGGACAGGGTGAGTAAGGAGTGGCTGTTCCTTTTGGTTTGGGGTCAGTCACAAGGGGGTAGAATTTTAGGGTGAGGGGCAGGAGATTTGAGAAAAGTCTTTTTTACATAGAGGCTGGAGGGAATCTGGAATGCACTGCTGGGAAAGTAGTGGAGGCTGTACACCTTACAACCATTCAAAAAAACTACTTAACTGAGCTCCTGAAATATTTTAAAATCCAAGGATACAGGACAAATGCAGGAAAATGGGATTAGTGGTAGTTTGTGTCGACGCAGACTCGATGGGCTGAAGGGCCATTTCTGCCCTCTATCACCATGACTCTATTTGGAAGAGATTGGCACTTGTATTCACAGCCACCGGACATCTCAAAGCACTTTGCAGCCAGCGAAGTACTTTTTGAGGTGTAGGCAATGTCACAATATAGGAAACATGGTAGCTGGTAGCTCCCACAAACAGCAATGTGATCACCCCTGTTTTTGTGATGTTGCTTAAGAGATAAATATTGGCCCTAAAGCACTGGCCAAAACTCCCCTTGAACAGGCAGCTGGAGCCTCAATTTAAAAGCCTTGTCTGAAAGAAGCTGCACCTCGATAGTAGTGCTTCCTCAATACCAAGCTGGAGTGTTGATTTTTGCACTCAAAACCCAAAACAAGACTTGAACCCAGTTCCTTCTGGCTCGGAGGAGGTTCCTGAGGCTCCACAGAAACAATCTGGCCTATAGAAATGAGGCTGAGATACTGCACCTTCACAAGGCATTGTCCTGGCAATGTACTCCTCGTGCTCCACTGCACCATAACCTTATTTCCCATTGTCCACGGTCACTGTCTTAATCCCGAGCCAGTGGCGAAACCATGTCCACCTGGGAGTCCCATCCAGATGGTTCCAAAAACAAAGCTTCACTTTGACCCTCTTCTGTCTGGAGTGATATGTCTTATCCCAGGATTCACTCTGTGCATTTTTATCTGCCCCTCAGGTTAACTTTCTTCATCTGTTCAGTGGGCTTCACATCACCTATGCTGTTCGATGAGAGGAAGTACCCTTATCACTTGATGCTGCAGAAGTTTCTGTGCTCTGGAGGACACGATGCCCTGTTTGAGTGAGTAATTCTGTTGGGAAACTGAGCAAATTCACTGTCTGTCATTTGGAATGAGGGGTTTGGTGAATGCTGTTGTACACAGTTTGTAGAGTGCGTGGGCAAGTGAGATTCAAACGACAAAAAGCCCCCGAAGTGCAGTCTTTGTGTTGATTATGGGGCAGAGCTCGGGTATTTACCTCAGTTTGACGTGCAGCACTTTAACCGCTCAACTGGCTTCCTGACAGGACCTTTAACTGGGCTCTGTCGATGGGGGGGAAGGTGCCAATCACCGAAGGCCTGGAGCATACGGAGCTCCCGGATGGCACGGGCGAGTTCCTCGATGCCTGGCTGATGCTCGTGGAGAAAATGGTGAACCCGACAACTGTGCTGGAGTCTCCGCACTCTCTGCCGGCCAAACCACCCGGTGGCCAGAACTTCCCGCAGTTCAGCGCTCTCCGCTTTCTGGTGGTGACACAGAAGGTAAGCTTCACACCTTCTAGGATTTACAGCTTGGGAGGGGAGGCCATTTGTACTTTCATGCCAATGCCAGCCCTTTGAAAGAATTAGGCACATTACACCCCCCATATAACCCTGCAAAATTCTACTCCTTCAAGTATTTATCCCGTTTCCCTTCTGAAAGATATTAAATCTACAACTGCTGCTCTTCTAGACAGTGAATTCCAGAGAATAACATCTTGCATTAAAATGTTTCCCCTCATCTGAGCTAAAGCTTAAAGTTAAAGTTTATTTATTTATTGGTGTCACGAGTAGGCTTACATTAACACTGCAATGAAGTTACTGTGAAAATCTCATTCTGGTGCTTGTTTGGGTTATACTGAGGGAGAATTTAGCATGGTCAGTGCATCCTAACCAGCATGTCTTTCAGACTGTGGGAAGAAACTGGAGCACCGGAGAAACCCCATGCAGACACAGGGAGAATATGCAGACTCTCAGACAGTGACCTAAGCTGAGAATTGAACCCTGGTCCCTGGTGCTGTGAAGCAGCAGTGCTAACCCACTGTACCACCATGACTTGGGTCACAGCGTAAAAGTGTGTGTACCAGCCAGCTAACTCCGATGTTTAAATTCTTCCTCATCCGTACAGTGAGGATTGAAGCATGGGAGAGAGTCCAAGCTTGCAATGTCCCACCCAGCAATTCAGTCCCTTCTATGCTGTGTAACACCTGAATGTGGGGCAGTGTCCCACCTTTGCTCACTGACCTATTTCTATCCATCATCCAACATTCTCTCTCTCTTTTGCTTGGTTGCTTTGTTTCGTTATCTCTCTCTATCCCTGTCTCTCGGTGGGTGGGGAGGTGGATGCTGTTATTTTGTGTGCTTATGTTTTTTTCAATATAATGTTTGACAGGCAGCCTTTAATTGCATCAAGAACCTGTGGAATCGCAAGCCGTTAAAGGTGTATGGTGGGCGCATGGCGGAGTCGATGCTCGCAATCTTATGCCACATCCTGAGGGGTGAGCCTGTGATCCGTGAGCGACTGTCCAAGGAGAAAGAGGGCAGCAGGACGGAGGAGGAGGGTCCCCAGGAAGAAGGGACAGCACCAAGGCGTGAACCCCAAGTGAACCAACAGCAGCTTCAGCAGGTTAGGATCACTGAGGAAATGAATTCGATTTGTTCATTTTGGAGCCAGTGGAGAGAATGAAATAGATGTTTTTCTGCAGCTATACTGGGTCTTGGTAAGACCCTTTGAGCCACTCGCCACCCTTCAATGTCACTGGGGCACCTTCCCTAATAGCATTATGGGTGTATCTATACTGCCCAGCAAGAAGGCAGTTCACAATCACTTAATCGAGGCAAATAGGGATGGACAACAAATGCTGGCCCAGCCAGCGACATCCATTTCTTGTGAATGAATAAATTAATAAAAGTATTTTTCTGAACTTGGGTCTTAGCTGGCTGCTTTGGCCTCTCGCCTTTCCCTTCCTGTCCTGTGGATGGGACACTTGATTCTGTTTGATCCCTCAGCCTGACGTGTTGCTTGTCAAGTTTGGTGTTTTTTTTAAGCATCCTTAATTGCCCTGTTGCTGCACTAAAGGCACTGTACAGGTCCGTGCACATCTATTACCCTCCAAACACGGATTAACGGGATGACATCCATTGCTTCCCTCATCACTGTTCTGGTCCACGGTTGGATCCCTCCAGTGCTGGGTTTTCTAAGGAACCAGAGGAGAACTAAAATTCTGCCTGACTGGCATTCTACATCCTGAAGGAGGCCATGGCTCAAAGCCCAGGCATCATTGCAGTAGAGGGCAGTGAGCAAAAGAAGAGATGGACCATGTGAGGAGTTATACTTGTGGCATAGAGGTTGTATGCCCCAGAGTCTGGTTGTAGAATTTGGTATTGGTGACTGAGCACGTTGTTGCAGGTTTCTGTATGGATTATCTTTACTTTTTCAGTTGATGGACATGGGTTTCACGAGGGAGCACGCAATGGAAGCCTTGCTGAACACGAGCAGTATGGAACAGGCGACTGAGTACCTGTTAACGCATCCCCCTCCGCTCTTGGGAGGAGCTGTACGCGTGAGGGCATGTAACATTTTTTAATATATGTATATGGGGATTTTGTAGGGGTAGGGGTGGATGTTGTGCTGGGCCCAGGGATGTCTGACGTATTGTGGCTTTGTAAAGCCCCAGAGTATAGGCTGTGCTCAGTCTATTGATTCCTTTTTCAGCTCTTTGCTCTCTTCTGTTGTCCGTAGTGAAATACTGTGATGTCTTGGTTCAGATGCTTCACTTTTTCCCCAGCTCCCAGCCTTTACATACCTGGATCCTTCACTTATCGTTCCATCCACTACCTTATTCCACAGTTACCTAGCAACCTCCCTCCAACCTGTCTCATAGGTTTCCCCCTCTGTTTTTCCTTCTCCGTGGAGGGAGAAAGAGCAAGGGAGCATGATCACACCATAACTTATGCGAAGCCATTCTTCCACCATTCTGGGCATCCTTTCCTGAACACTCTGATGGAAAACAGAATTCCTCCTTTTTGTAAAGGATCTTCCCTTTTCAGTGTGCCTGATCAGACATTGTCCCACTTACCCTCACAACTCAAGCTTCATTGGAGAATTACAGCATTATTACAGAACAGGGGTGGGAGCAAGGGGCAGCAGTCAACCCATTGTATCTGTACGGGCTTGCCAAACGAATAGTTCCTCCAGTGCCATTCTCCCACCTTCCCCCTGCACCCTTTTCCATTTCAGACATTCTGATTGAACCTGGCTCCACCACACACTCAGGCAGTGCCTTCCACACCCCAACCAGTTGCTATGTGCAAAGCTTTTTCGCATATTCCTTTTGCTTTTTGTCAGTTATTTCAAATGTCACATTTTTTATAGAAAGGTTAAAAAATACCAGAGAGTGAGTTACAGACTGGAATCTAATCGAGGGGTTCGGGGAGTTTATATATAGAATAACAGATACCCGGGAGTGAGTTATAGACTGGAATCTAATCGAGGGGTTCGGGATGGTTTATATATAGAATAACAGATACCAGAGAGTGAGTTACAGACTGGAATCTAATCGAGGGGTTCGGGGAGTTTATATATAGAATAACAGATACCAGAGAGTGAGTTACAGACTGGAATCTAATCGAGGGGTTCGGGATGGTTTATATATAGAATCACAGATACCCGGGAGTGAGTTACAGACTGGAATCTAATCGAGGGGTTCGGGGTGGTTTATATATAGAATAACAGATACCCGGGAGTGAGTTACAGACTGGAATCTAATCGAGGGGTTCGGGGTGGTTTATATATAGAATAACAGATACCCAGGAGTGAGTTACAGACTGGAATCTAATCGAGGGGTTCGGGGTGGTTTATATATAGAATAACAGATACCCGGGAGTGAGTTACAGACTGGAATCTAATCGAGGGGTTCGGGGTGGTTTATATATAGAATAACAGATACCCGGGAGTGAGTTACAGACTGGAATCTAATCGAGGGGTTCGGGGTGGTTTATATATAGAATAACAGATACCCGGGAGTGAGTTACAGACTGGAATCTAATCGAGGGGTTTGGGGTGGTTTATATATAGAATAACAGATACCCGGGAGTGAGTTACAGACTGGAATCTAATCGAGGGGTTTGGGGTGGTTTATATATAGAATAACAGATACCCGGGAGTGAGTTACAGACTGGAATCTAATCGAGGGGTTTGGGGTGGGTGGAACAGGTTTATATGTGGATAATCTAGTATCAGACTGTTATGAAAGTTATTTTGTGTCTGAAACCAGAGGGGTAGGCAGCTTATGTTGAATCTTTTTCCTTGTGGAATCCACTTGCACAGCAGTCAAAATGATTCATTCATTGCTGTTACTTAAAGCTGCCAGGATTTCTGGCTATTTTCTGATGTTGATATATCCTGTCTCTCACACACAATCCTGAGCATTTCCCCATAAAGGAGTAGTTCACGTGCTTCAATTACGAAAGTACTGGTGTACGTTTCTGCCTAAGAAAGTTTGATTAAATCTTTGCAGGAGCTCAGCATGTCTGAGGAGGATCAGATGATGAGAGCAATTGCCATGTCGCTAGGGCAGGATATCCCAATGGATCAGAGTACAGAGTCACCAGAGGTAAGGTCTTTAAAAGGCTGGATTTGTCCGTCCATTCAGCAGACCTTCTGCGCCCCCCCCCCCCACCCACCCCACCTGGGTTCTTCCCTCAGCCCTATGGCTTAATCCCACTTGTTTACCATGGCTGATCCACCTGACTGCACATTTTTGGAGTGAGGGAGGACACGGGAGGAGGTGCAGGATCCACACAGTCCCGCGAGGCTGGAATCGATCCTTGGTGCTTGGAGGCAGGATTGATTCTGCCTCGAGCTTTTGTCACTCATCCCTAACTGTGACAACTGATGTCCTGCTTGGCTATTTCAGCAGGGCAGTTAAGAGAAACACTTTGTTCTAAGTCTGGAGTCACATGTAAGCCAGACTGGGTAAGGATGGCAGATTTCCTTTCTGAAAGGAGATGTGTGAATCTGTTGAGTTTTTGTAATAATCAGTGATAGGACAATACTGTGGCACAGTGATTAATGCTGCTGCCTCAGTGCCAGGAACCTGGATTTGATTCCGGCTTCAGGTCACTGTCTTTGTGGAGTTTGCATGTTCTCCCCATGTCTGTGTGGGTTTCCTTTGGGTGCTCCAGTTTCCTCCCACTCTCCAAAGCTGTGCGGGTTAGGTTGATTGGCCATGCTAAATTGCCCCTTAGTGTCAGGGGACTAGCTAGGATAAATACATGGAGTTATGGGGAAAGGGTCTGGGTGGCATTATGATTGGCTCAGTGGGCCAACTGGCCTCTGCAGGATCCTATGGTTCTACGACAGTTATCATGCTGACTGTTACTGAGACTAGCTCTCAATTCCAGATTCATTTCTTAAATTGATCTCACCAACAGTTGTGATGGGATTTTAAACTGTTCCCAGAGCATTCACCTAGGCCTCTGTGTTACATCATGAGAAAAACCATTCAGCCCATTAGTGCTGGCTCTGTGCTATATTTTTAATCACAGTAAGAAGTCTGACAACACCAAGTTTAAATCCAACTGATTTATTTGATAGTAAACTCACACAAGCTTTCAAGGCTGTGCTCTTCATCAGGTTCACCTGACGAAGAGACAAACACCGAAAGCTTGTATGGGTTTACTATCAAATAAATCGGTTGGACTTAAACTTAGCGTTGTCAGACTTCTTACTGTGTTTACCCCAGTCCAACGCCGGCATCTCTACATCATGACTATATTTTTAATCCCAGCCGTCCTCTTTTTCAAATATTTATCCAGTGATCCTTTTGAGAGTTGCTATTGAGCTTCCTTCCACTGCCCTTTTGGGCAACAGCTTCCAGCTCCCAGTGATTTGTCAAATTCACCCACGTGTCCTGATAATATGATACGGATCTAACTGCATGTGCCTCATGTTCGTCTTGCTCTCCTCCCCTTCCCCATATGCCCCCCCTTCTCCACCCTCCCCAGCGTGAATGCTTGCCTGGTTCTGATTGCCTTACCATTCCTTTTCCAGGAAGCAGCCCGCCGTAAGGAGGAAGAGGAGCGTAAGGCACGCGAGAAGCAGGAGGAGGAGGAAGTGAAGAGTCTGGAGAGGTATCAGGATGTGGTGCCCTTGGAGCCTGATGAATTGAACTGCTTCACAGAGAAGATGCTGCCTGGCTGCTTCCACCTGCTGGACGAGTTACCGGATACGGTGTACCGGGTTTGTGACTTGATTATGACTGCCGTCAAACGCAACGGGGCTGACTACAGAGACTTGATACTGACCCGGGTGGTGGAGCAGGTGAGAATTTGCTGCTTCAGTTAGTGCGAGAGGATGTGTGAGGCAAGTTCTCTCTTTGTCTGCTGGCTTATCGTTTTGGAAGTATCTGTTTTGTGGTTGGTCTGAAACCTTATCGGTAAACTGCTCATAGAGAGAGATGCAGTACTTTTCTTTTAAGCATATTGGTGAGCCAATCAGGCAAGATAATAGTTGCATTTATGTAGTGAAATTTGGATCTGTGGGAAAGATTTGGCCAGATGACCAAATGGAAAATGTGCTCCACATTGGCCTCTGCTGATCACAGCCTTCAACTGCTGTGACACAATTCTGTTTACATAAGTATTCCCACTTCAAGTGTTTAGAGTTATTTTAATTGTTAAATGTCAACTCAAAGTGCAACCTGAAGTTGAGCATAATGAACATTTTTTTTTTGAAGTATATGTAATCAGATGCATTAATACCTGGAACACTCCATCTTGAAGTTGTTTTGGACAGGGAGTATGATACCTCAGAAGAGGCCATTCTCCCCATTGTGCCTGTGCTGGCCCTTTAAGAGAGCTAGACAAATATTCCCACTTCCCTCAATTGAATCCATTCTATTCAGGCAATGCCTTCCAGATCAGGCATTTTTAAAAATGTATTCTTCACATCTTACTACAAGTCATCTTAGCTCACGTTCTTTTTCTTCAGATTCTTTTGTGCCCCCCTACCCTGGGCACATGTGCCATCTATATGTTCTAAGTTTGCAGTGAGGTCAGTGTTTATCTTTCAGCAGGTATGGGAAGCTGCCAACGTCCTTATCACAGCGGCGCTCCCCTTGACTACAAGCGACACCAAGACAGTGGCAGAGTGGACCAGCCAGATGGCCACGCTCCCACAGGCTTCCAATCTTGCCACCAGGATCCTCCTTGTCACCCTTCTGTTTGAGGTACGGGTTTTGTATTGCTTGTACAGCCCTTTGATAGGGAACGCGGGAGAGATTTTGCAAGGGTTAGTGCACAGATAGAAGACTGTGTCGAGGGGATTGAATGAGTATAAAGAATGGGGTAAGGGGAAATGGAGAACAGATGATGTGCAGTGGGGAAGAAAGGGCAATGGGATTGCCTTTTTGTGCCAGTGCTGCAGTTGCTCAAAGTAGGGTCACTGTTTTAACAATAAGGGATTGTCCATTTTTAAACAGATGAAGAGAAATATTCTCTGAGATTCATGAATCTTCAGAATGCACTTCCTCAAAAGGTGCTAACTTGATCGAGCTTTTCGAGGAAGTGACCAAGATTGATGAGGGTAGGGCATGTTGTCGACATGGACTTCAGTAAGGCCTTTGACAAGGTCTCTCATGGCAGACTGGTGCAGAAGGTGAAGTTGCATGGGATCAGAGGTGAGCTGCCATGGTGGATACAAAACTGGCTCGGCCATAGAAGACAGAAGGTAGCAGTGAAGGGTGCATTTCTGAATGGAGGACTGTGACAGGTGGTGTTCCTCAGGAATCAGTGCTGAGACTCTTGCAGGTTGTAATATATATAAATGATTTGGAGGAAAATATAACTGGTTTGATTAGTAAGTTTGTGGACGACACAAAGATTGGTGGATTTGAGAATAGCGATAAGGACCATCAAAGGATACAGCAGGATATAGATCGATTGGAGACTTGGGCAGAGAGATGGCAAATGGAATTTAATCCAGGCAAATGTGAGGTAATGCATTTTGGAAGGTCTAATACAGACAGGAAATATACAGTAAATGGCAGAACCCTTAAGAGTATTGATAGGCAGAGGGATCTGGGTGTACAGGTACATAGGTCACTGTGGAAACATACATGGTGAAGGTTATCTAAAAGGCATACAACATGCTTGCCTTCATCGGCCAGGGCATTGAGTTTAAAAATTTGCTAAGTCATGTTGCAGCTGTATAGTTTGACTGCACTTGGAATATAGTATTCAACACTATCAGAAAGATGTCGGGGCTTTGGAGAGATACAGAAAAGATTTACCAAGATGTTGTCTGGTATGGAGGGCATTAGCTATGAGGAGAAGTTGGAGAAACTTGGTTTGTTCTCACTGGAACAACAGAAGTTGAGGAGAGACCTGATATAACTTGCTGCCAGGGGAAGTAGTGAAAGCAGATGTGATAGTGATTTTTAAAGGTGTCTGGATAAATATACGAAAATGATGGGAATAGAGGGATATAGAAACATAAACACAGAAACATTGAACAGTACATGCCCGTCGACCTCTCAATATTGTGCTGAGCTCTGTCTGAACCCAAGATCGAGCTATCCAATTCCCTATCGTTCTGGAGTGCTCCATGGGCCTATCCAATAACCGCTCGAAAGTTCCTAAAGTGTCCGACTCCACTATTACAGCAGGCAGTGCATTCCAGACACCAATCACTCTGAGTAAAGGATCTACCTTGGAATCCTCCTATATCTCCCACCATGAACCTTATAATTATGCCCCCTAGTAACAACTACATAGAACACTACAGCACAAACAGGCCCTTTGGCTCACAAGTTGTGCCGAACACATCAAAACCTACCCAGCCATAGACCTATCTATAACCCCCAATCCCATTGGATCCCATATACTCATCCAGAAGTCTTTTAAAAGACCCCAGCGAGTTCGCCTCGACCACCACCGACGGCAGCCGATTCCATTCACTCACCACCCTCTGAGTGAAAAACTTTCCCCTAGCATCCCCTCTGTACTTGCTTCCCTGCACCTTAAATCTGTGCCCTCTCGTCGCGACCATTTCAGCCCTGGGAAATAGTCTCTGAGAGTCCACCCTATCTATTCCTCTCAACATCTTGTAAACCTCTATCAGGTCGCCTCTCAACCTTCGTCTCTCCAGGGAGAACAGTCCCAGCTCCCTCAACCTGTCTTCATAAGGCATGCCTCCCAATCCAGGCAACATCCTTGTAAATCTCCTCTGCACCCTTTCAATAGCTTCCACGTCCTTCCTATAGTGAGGCGACCAGAACTGCGCACAGTACTCCAAGTGTGGTCTGACAAGGGTCCTATAAAGCTGCAGCATTACCTCCTGACTCCTGAACTCAATCCCTCGATGAATGAAGGCCAGTACACCATAAGCTCTCTTAACCACATCCTCCACCTGGGAGGCCGATTTGAGAGTCTTATGGACCCGGACCCCAAGATCCCTCTGCTCTTCCACACAGCTAAGACTCCTACCTTTGATAGTGTAGAAAATTTACATCCACCTGAGGAAATAGTCTTTGCACATCCACTCTATTAATCCCTTTCATCATCTTATAAACCTCTATTAAGTTACCTTCTATCCTCCTCTGCTCTAAAGAGAAAAGCCCCAGCTCCTTCAAAATGAGACAGCGGCATCCTGGTAAATCTCCTTTGCACTCTCTCCAATGCTTCCACGTCCTTCTTATAGTGAGGTGACCAGAACTGAACACGATATTTCAAATATGGTCTCACCAAGGTACAGTTGCAGCATAACCCCACGGCTCTTAAACACAAACCCCCTGTTAATAAACACTAATACACTATAAGCCTTTTTCACGGCTCTGTCCGGTGGCAACCTTCAGAGATCTGTGGATATGAACCCCAAGATCTCTCTGTTCCTGCACATTCCTCAGAACCCTGTCGTTGACCCTGTAATCTGCATTCAAGTTTGTCCTGCCAAAATGAATCACCTCGCACTTATCAGGGTTAAACTCCATCTGTCACTTTTCAGCCTAGCTCTTCATCCTATCAATGTCTTTTTGCTGCCTACAAGAGCCCTCCACCTCATCCACTACTCCATTAATCTTGGTGTCATCAGTAAATTTACCCAACCTTCAGCCCTCTGTTCCAAGTCATTGATAAAAATCACAAATAGCAGAGGACCCAGCACTGATCCCTGTGGTATACCGCTGGTAACTGGCCTCCAGTCTGAAAATGTTTCCTCCACCATCACCCTCTGTCTTCTGTGAAACAGCCAGTTACTTATCCAATCAGCCAAATTTCCTCCTGTCCCACACCTCCTTATCTTGTTCATGAGCTTACCATGGGGAACCTTATCAAATGTCTATTGGTCCCCACAAGGATATGGGGCTTTTGTTCAGTCAGGCAATATGGTTGGTGCAGACTTAGAAGGCAGAAGGGGCTGTTCCTGTGCTATAATTTACTTTGTTCTTTTGTTCTTTGAGCTGGAAGTAAAGTTTTAAAATATTTTTAAGGTAGAGTTAGGTTGATTCAAAGGCTATGGACTGTAGGAAGAGAGATAGACCATTCGGCCCATTGAGTCTGCTCCGCCATTTAATGAGATCATGCCTGATCTGATATGATCCTCAACACTTATCTCTTGCCATATCTCTGTGACCCTTCATTCCCTTACTATCTCAGCTTCAAACATACTTGATGACCTAAGCTCCATAGCCCTATTATGGGAAAGAATTCCACAGACCTGTTCCCCTCTGAGAGAAGAAATCCCCCCCCCTCCTCTTTGTCTTAAATAGGTGACCCTCTTATGCTGAGATTATGTCCTCTACACTCTGGGTTTAAGCTGGGATTCCCTTAGTCATAGTTTGTGAAAGATGCATACAGATTATGTGCAGTCTGACAGAAAGGGCGAATTGTTAAGAGCTGGCCTGCTGGAAAGGTGGTTCTCTTCCTGAGTCTGGGTTGGCAACCTATCTCTGACCCTATGTATGTGTCTTTATTTCTCCACCACTCTCCCTCCCCATAGGAACTCAAGCTGACTTGCGCCAGGATTGTGGAGACAAGTGGCATTTTGGGCGTCCTGATCAAGTTGCTCGAGGTGGCGCAGCCTTGTCTCCAGGCTGCCAAGGAACAGAAGGATGTGCACACACCCAAGTAAGTGCTCAGGGTGGGAGTGTGTCTGTGAGAGGTGGGTGAGGGTGTGTGTGAAAGGTGGGTGGGTGTGGGTATGTGTCATGAGAAGTGGGTGGGGGCATGTGTGTGCGTGAGAGGTGGGTGGATGCACGTGTGCTCGAGAGGTCATTCAGCTCTCTCTCCAGGACTGAGGGACAACTTGTGATGTGTGACCCCTTAGCTGTGGGCTCTAGGAGTTTGGGTGGGTGTGTGTGTGGGCTCCTGGCTTTTGCGTGTCAGATCAGTGCTCTAATATAAGAATATTATTTTATATTGCTGCCCCTGATCAGGTGGATTACTCCTGTCCTGCTCCTGATTGATTTCTACGAAAAGATGTCCGTGTCATCCAAGAGGAGAGCTCAGATGAACAAGGTGACAGTTGCTGAATTATTCGTACGCATGGAAATACTTCTGGGATTTGCCCAAACTGGCCCTACCCATTGCTGTTGAGGCTGAAAAAAAGTTACCGGGATAATTTTGAACATCTTTATTCTTTTGCAGGATATGGGTTTCCCTGGCGAGGGCAACATCTGTTGCCCATCTCCAATTATCCTTGAACTGAATGGCTCTCTTGGGTCATTTCAGAGAGTTGTTAAGAGAGAAGCACGTTGCTGTGGGTCTGGAGACTTGTTAGTTGGGTTCCAGTTGCCAACTAATCAGCACTCTCTTCTCACGAAATATAAATTATTGTTCTTTTTATATTTGGTATCTTAATGAATTGTCCTGATGACAAGATGCAAAACAAAAAGCTTCGACAGCATTTGTCTTTTATTTTCAGCAATATTCTGGTTTGGCACAAACAAGCAACTGTAACAAGTGAACGTCAGAATTGGGATAACCTGTCACATTTCTCCTGCAGTATTTGCAGCCAACTGGCAATAACTGGAGGTGGTTTGATGATCGTTCGGGGAGATGGTGCAGTTACAGCGCGAGCAACAACAGCACCATTGATGCGGCCTGGAGGGCGGGAGAGACCAGCGTGCGGTTCACGGCTGGCCGGAGGAGGTACACTGTGCAGTTCAACACCATGGTGCAGGTAATGAGAAGTGCTACCCTGTCACCGCTGGCACCATAAACATGGCCGCTGTCCTTAGAGAAAAGATGAAATGGTAGTACTGTCCATCAACCCAAACTCACCGGGCAGGGGGCTGTGGAGGTTAGCAGTCAATTGAAAATTGTTAAGACTGGGATTTCTACCGAATAAGCATCCAGGCCGTGTCAGTGGAATTAAAATGCAGAGTGTAATGAAATGACGGGGTGGACAGAGTGGCCTTGCAGTGTGTGATCGGAGTTTGAGTGATGAGTGTGCAGGGTTTTTGTGAGGAGACAGTATTACTGAGGTCGTGATGCCATGTTGTACGTGTGGCTTTGATAGTGAAGTGAATATTGTAGAACAGGTCCAGCTGCAGGGATATAGGATTGCAAAGTAGTGAGGGGTGAGAACAGGCCTGCCCATCTCTCATCTCCTGGTATTGATTTACTGTGTTACATGTGGAAATAGAATTGAGACATTACAACTCCACAGGAAAGACTGAACAGACTTTGAGAAGTGCTTTTTAGAGTAGACACAAAGGTGTTTCCAGTGGTGAGTAACCAAAACCAGAGGCCATCAGGATTGGATAGCCCCAGTAGCCATATCTGTGAATGTTTAAATGTGTTGCTTCAAGAGCTGTTTTATTTTCAGATTTGTACTCTTCTGCAAAGAACAGCTCTTCAATAAATCTGTTGTTGTTACTTTGAATCCATGAATGACACCCTATCTTTTTCTTTTCTGCAAAAACCCACACCTTTAACACAGTTAGGACATTACAGTAGCCAGTACTGGAGAATTGGCTTTACTTGGAGAACAGCGAGAGTGTGGAAGTCCTCCTCAGTGAGTGGTTGAAGTGAATGGTTCAGGTACATTTAAAGGGAGAAGTGAGGGGAAGTTGGATCGAGCGTAAAGGGGGACTTGAGGATAGAATGAGGCTTGTGTAGAGCAGAAGCAGCAGTACAGCCAAGTTTCTGTATACTTCTGTTTCCAATGCCACCTTTAATTCATGTTCCCTAAATTTAAATTTCCTAAATGTTGGCAAGACCAGCATTTGTTGCCCATTCCCAATTGCTGGTGAACTGAGTGGCTTGTTAAGGCTTTTCAGGGGCAGTTTAAATGTCAACCATCTTGTTGGGGGTCTGACTGTAGGCCAAACCAGGTAAGGATGGCAGATTCCCCTCTCTGAGGGGACATCTTTTAATTCGTTTGTGGGATATGGGGGTCACTGGCTGGCCAGCATTAGTGAACCAGATGAATTTTTACAACTATGGTGAGTTTCATGGTCACCATTACTGCGACTGGTTTTGAATTGCAGATATATTAATTAAATGTACATTCCACCAGCTGTCTTGGTGGGATTTGAACCTGTGTCCCAGAATAATTTGATTGTGCATCTGAATTATTTGGTCACTGACATTACTATGATGCCACCAATTCCCCATTGTCTTGATGGGATGTGATAAATTGCCTTTTTGAGTTATCCATAAGGTGGAGGTACAACTGCAGCATTGTTAAGGAGGGAGTGCCACAATTTTGACCGAGTGACGAGGAAGGAACATCTGATATATTTCTAGACCAGGATGGTAAATGGCTCAGGTGGGAACTTGCAGGTTGTAGAATCATAGAGTGCAGAAATCGGGTCTGCACTGACTATAACTACCCCTAAAGGCACAATAATCCAATTTTCCTGCACTTGCTACATATCCTGAATGTTTTGATTTTTCAAGTGCTCATCCAAATATTTTTTAAATATGGTAAGGTTTCTGATTTTTCCACTGCTTTCCCAAGCAGGGTATTCCAGATTCCCATCATCTCTGAATGAGAAAGTGTTTCTCACTGGTGCTGTTCCCTTGTGTCTGCTACACCTGTCCTTCTAGGTGCTAGCAGGGAGTGTCCTGATCAAATTGTTGACCATTTGTAATCGTTCTTTTGCAGGATTCACATGAAGAACTCTTTTCTAAGGTTGCTGTGACCCACAGACTGTCAGACATGTTGTCTCGAGCTGCAGCCCCTTTGTAATGCTGTTCTAACCAAATACTATTTGCCCCTTTTTAGGTAAACGAAGAGACTGGAAACCGGCGGCCGGTGATGTTGACTTTACAGCGCTTGCCCCGAAAGGAACTCAACTGCAAAAGCAGCAGCTCCCAATTCGTGCAAGACTTGGAGAAAACCCTGGAGGAGGGGAAGGAGCCAGAGCCCGAGCCAGAGCCTGAGCCAGAGGCCAAACCCAAGGAAGAGAAAACCAACGGTACGAACCTTCCTCCTTATGGTGAACCTAGGAGTGTTTTGATTCCAAGTTAACATCCATTCACTTCAACACTGCAGAGATGGTCATTGTGTTTAATTGATTGAGACAACTAGTTTCTCCAGAAAATTGGGACTAAATGTTCAAACAGTGAAACTCTGATCACAGCCTGAACTAGGTTTATTAAAAGACTGTACGCTACCTTTATTTCAGCAAGGTTTTGAACAAGATCCACACAGTTTCCTTATTTTCATCTGAGAAACATGCACTGATTAAAACTAGTGTTATGATTAGGTGAATGGTTCTCTGTGTCAGTTTTGCATGTGGACATCGTATAGAATTTTATTTTGATTTATTTACATGGAGTGTGAGCATCATTGGCAATGCTAGCACTTATTGCACATAGTATTTGAAATGTGGCTTTGGCAGCGCCCTGCATAACTATACAATAGTGCTTCTTTCAGTCATGTTGACAGAAGGCCTGAACACAGAGATAACCCTACTGCTCCCTCAATCCTGCACTGGAGTATCAGTCACGAGTTTTGTGCTCAAGCCCTAGACTGGGACTTGAACCCAAGCCCTTGTGATTCAGAAGCGAGAGTGGTACCGCCACAGCGGACAGCAGTCGGTGACTTTTGAGGCTTCATCAGTGCAAAGTTGAGTTTGAGGCAGAGGTGGGAGGTACTTGAGTGAGTGCAGTTGACTCACTCAACACACTCACTCACAGTTTTCATGGTATTTCCAGCCCGACCACCACCCCCCTCTCCCTCTTCAAAGTGAGATTTTGGGATTTAATTGGTGAAGGTGGGAGATTTGAACTCTGAATCTTGAGGTTCACATTAGTTAGAGTTATGATGAATGGCACTTCTAAATTAACACTTTGTTTTGAATTAACAAAGTCTGTTTCAATGTTACAATTCTGCTCTTTTATAATTTTATCTTTTATAATTTTATTAAAAGTATGCATGTTGATGCAGAAGAATGAGGGGTGATCTCATTGAAACAACATAGGATTTTTAAGGTACTTGATAGGGTGGCTGCTGAGACAATGTTTCCCTTCATGGGAGAGTCTAGATCCAGAATGCATAGTCTCAGGATAAAGGGATGCCAATTTAAGACTGAGATGAGGTTGCTATAGAGAGCTATGTGGGGCAGAGTCCGTGTGTACATTTAAGGCTGAGATTTTTGATCAGTAAAGGAATGAAGGGTTACGGGAAAAGGACAGAAAAGTGGACGTGTTATTGAATGACAGAGCAGATTCGAGGAGCCAGATGGTTTCTTCACCAGAGGTTGCTAGCTGAGCTTGAGCTAAAATCAAGATGGCTGCATCTCAGGGAAGCTTGTGACAGAGGTCTGATTACATTAGATTTTTGTGTACAAGCTTAGAATCATTGACATTTGCAGCATGGAAGCAGGCTCTTCAGTCCAACTTGCCACTTTTTACCATTAAGCTGTTCTTAATTGCCCACATTTGGCCCATATCTATACCTGTCTTACCCAATACTTTGTGGGCAAAGTATTGGAGAGAATTATTAGGGATAAGATTTATAGTTATTTAGAGAGAAATGAATTGATTGGGGATAGTCAGCATGGTTTTGTGAAGGGTAGGTCGTGCCTTACTAACCTCATTGAGTTTTTTGAAAAAGTGACCAAGGAGGTGGATGGGGGTAAGGCGGTTGATGTGGTATATATGGACTTTAGTAAGGCGTTTGATAAGGTGGCCCATGGAAGACTTCTGCAGAAAATGCAGATGTATGGGATAGAGGGTGATTTTAGCTAATTGGGTTAGGAATTGGCTAGCAGATAGAAGACAGAGGGTGGTGGTTGATGGGAGATATTCATCGTGGAGTTCGGTGACAAGTGGTGTACCTCAGGGGTCTGTTTTGGGGCCCCTGCTATTTGTAATTTTTATAAATGATCCGGATGAGGGTATTGAAGGATGGATTAGTAAATTTGCAGATGACACTAAAGTCGGTGGAGTGGTAGATAGTGAAGAGGGGTGTTATAGTTTGCAGAGAGACTTGTACAAGTTGCAGAGCTGGGCTGAGAGGTGGCAAATGGAGTTTAATGTGGAAAAGTGTGAGGTAATGCACTTTGGCAGGAATAATAAATGTTTAGAGTATAGGGCAAATGGTAGGATTCTTAGTAGTCTAGATGAACAGAGGGATCTTGGTGTGTATGTGCATAGATCCTGAAAGTAGGCAGTCAGGTCGAGAAGGTTGTTAGGAAGGCATATGGAGTCTTGGCTTTTATTGGTAGAGGGATTGAATTTTGGAGCCGCAACGTCACGTTGCAACTGTACAAAACTCTAGTGCGGCCGCACTTGGAGTATTGTGTGCAGTTCTGGTCCCCACATTATAAGAAAGATGTGGAGGCATTGGAGAAGTACAGAGGAGGTTTACCAGGATGTTGCCTGGTATGGAGGGCAGGTCTTATGAAGAGAGGCTGAGAGATTTGAGATTGTTTTCGTCAGAAAGGAGGCAGCTAAGAGGAGACCTTATCGAAACATAAGATAATTAGAGATTTAGATAGGGTGGACAGTGATGGCCTTTTTCCTAGGATGGAGAAAGCTAGCACGAGGGGACACAGCTTTAAATTAAGGGGTGATAGTTATAGGACGGATATCAGAGGTAGGTTCTTTACCAGAGGGTGGTTAGGGAGTGGAATGCCCTGCCTGCGGCAGTTGTAGATGCGCCAAGTTTGGTGGCGTTTAAGAGGTTAGTTGATAAGTTTATGGAGGAGAAGGGAATGGTTTAGTTTGGAGGGTCATTGCTTTTTTCATAATTGGTCGGTGCAACATCAAAGGCCGAAGGGCCTGTTCTGCGCTGTAATGTTCTATGTTCTACCCTTATAATTGTTTAAGTGCTTTTTAAGAGACAAAATTGTACTCACCTCTACCATACCTTTGGCATCTTGAAACAGATATTCTCCAACTTCTCAATGAAAAAATTGCCCCTTTCAACCCTTTTGCAGCTTTGCCCTATTAAACTTATACCCTCTAGTTTTAGATTCTCCTACTGCTGGAAAAAGATATTGACTCTCTGGCTGGTCTCTGCCCCTCGTTATTTTATAGACCTCTATATGATCACCCCTAAGTCTCTCATGCTGTAGGGAAAAAAGTCCTAGTCTGTCCAGCTTCTCCTTATAACTCAAACTATCAAGTCCTATTAACATCCTAGTGAATCTTTTCTGCACTCTTTCGTTTTAATAATATCATTTCTATAATAGGGTCAGCAGAACTGTGCACAGTATTTCAAGTGTGGCTTTAGCAACGTCTTGTAAAACTTTAAGACATTTCAACTCCTGTATTCAGTGTTCTGAGCAATGAAAGCAAGCATGCTGAATGCTTTCTTCACCACTCTGTCTACCTGTGACTGCATTTTCAAGAAGCTATGAACCTGTGCACCCCCTCCCCCTTCCCCCTGGATCTCTTTGTTCTAAAACTCCCCCCAGTGCCCTACCATTAACTGAGTAAGTCCTGCCCTGGTTCAGTCTACCAAAATGCATCACCTCGCATTTATCTAAATTCAACTCCATCTGCCTTTCATCAGCCCATGGCCCAATTGGTCAAGATCCAATTGCAACTTAGATAACCTTTGTCACTGCCCACGATATCATGAATCTTGGTGTAAGCTGTAAATGTATTAACAAAGCCTCCTAAATTCTCATCCAAATCATTAATATAAATGACAAATAACAATGGACCCAATACTGATCCACAGAGGTACACTGCTGGTCACAGGCCTCCAGTTTAAAAAAACAACCCTCTACAACCAACCTGTTTTCTGTTGTTTAGCCAATTTTCTATCTAATTGGCTACCTCACCCTGGAGGTGAGGTGAGGATCACCTGAAATCCTGGATCCTATGAAATTTAACTTATCGTGCAGTACCTTGTCAAAAGCCTTGCTAAAGTCCGTGAAGACAATTTCGACAGCACTGCTCTCATCTACCTTCTTGGTTACCCCTTCAAAAAGCTCGATCAAATTTGTGAGACAAGATTTTCCACTCACAAAGCCATGCTGACAGCCTCTAATTAGTCTTTGCCTCTCTAAATGTCTGTAGATTCTGTCTCTCAGAATACTTTCCAACAACTTACCCACTACAGACATTAGGCTCACTGGCCTGTAGTCCCTAGGCTTTTCCTGCAGTTCTCCTTAAAGGCATATTTGCTACCTTCCAGTCTTCAGGCTGTCAATAATTTGTCTCTGCTAATTTCCTCCCTAGCGTCCCACAACATCCTGGATGCACTTCATCAGGTCCCAAGGATTTATCTATCCTGATGCGCTTTTTAGACTTCCAGCACGCCCTCTGTAATATGTAGAGTCTTCAAGGCATTTATTTCCCCATTCATGCCTTTCTCAGCAATAAATACTGATGAGAAATATTCATTTAGGATCTCACCCATTGTGGATCTGTACATAGATGACCTTATTGATCTGTAAGAGGCCTAGTTACTCTTTTGCCCTTTATGTATTTGGATTCTTCTTTGCCTTAACTGCCAAAGCAATCTTGTGTCCCCTTTTTGCCCTCCTGATTTCTCTCTTAACTCTACTCTCAGAGTCTCTAACTCTTCAAGGGATTCACTTGAAGCCACCTGCCTACGCACATCATATGCCTCCTCTTTGACCAGGCCCTCAAGCCTCTGGGCTGTAAGGTTATAATTAGCTGGTAAAAGTGCTACCCTTGCCCCACCGATTGGTGGAACCAATCTCCTATTTCCCCTGTGGGGAAATCAGTTCCATCTTCTGGTGTTTTAACTTAACACCATGGTTCACATGAACCAATTCACAGAATCATGGAAGGATTTCATTCAGCCCATCCCCAAATGTGGGGGATTTTCACAGTAACTTCCATTGCAGTCTTAATTAAGCCTTACTTGTGACTCTTATGTAAATAAACTTTACTGTGAAAATCCCTGAGTCGCCACACTCTGGTACTTCTTCGGGTTACATTGAGCAAGAATTTAGCACAGCCAATGCACCCTAACCAGCACGCTTTTCAGACTGAGAAAGGAAACCCACGCAGAGGGGAGAATGTGCAGACTCCCCGCTGATAGTGACCCAAGCCTTAAATTGAACACAATATACCAAAGGGAGGAGGTTCAAGGGGCCAAAGGTCTCCTCCTGCTCCCATTCCTTGTGTGCAAAATCCCCCAAACAGCAATGTTCAGATATCTTTTGATTGTTATTAATTGGAGGATAAATAATGGTTCCAGATGACAAGGACAGCTCCTTTATTCCTCTTCAAAGTAACACCATAGAATCTATTAAATCCAGAAGGAAGACCAGGTTTACTGGCTTCATCTAAGAGACTACACCACTGATGGTGAAGCACTCCCATTAGAGAAAATGGGTGCATTGGCAGGGATTGTGTCCCTGGAGTGGGACTGAAATCCAACATGCCTGAATCAAAAAAAACCCCTGCAACTTCATTGCAATGTTAATATAAGCCTACTTGTGACACTAATTATTAAGCTTTAAATTTTCCCTTTTTGATCTAAAATCTGCCCAATTCAACCTTGAGTATATTCAGTGAACTTGTCTCCACTGCTATCTAGAGGAGAGAATTCCACAGACTAACCACCCTCTGTAAGAAGAAATTACTCATCTCCCTCTTCAATGCTATTGTCCCTATTCCAAAACTCTGCCCCGCTGCACCCGGCCACACCTTCAGAATCTGATACGTTTTAGTAAGACCACCTTCCTTTTAATCTGAACTCCAATGGGTACAGACCCAACCTGCCCACCCTTCCCCTTAAGACAAGCTCCTTTATCCCAGGATTCAATCAACTGAACCTTCTCTGTGGCTAAACCTCACACCTCCTTCATTGGTTGTGAAGTGAGAAGATGTTAGGCATGCTGAATTCCTGTTCTTGTTGAGTGAAAGTTGTGACATCTGACTATTGGGTTTAAGTAGCCCTGCTTTGGGCACTTGTCATTAATTCTGATATTTTCTTTTAATACCCAAGATGTAGAAGCTGCTCCAGAGTCTGCAACAGAGAAAGAACCGAGGGAAGAAGTCAAAGCAAACGACATTGTGATCCAGGGACTGTCAGAGGAGCAGATGGCGGTGCTGATCCGGTCGTGTGTCAGCATGATCAGCGTGCCGGTGGACCCTGATACATTGCATGCCACGCTGCGCCTCTGCCTGCGCCTGACCCGTGAGCACAAGTGTGCCCTGATGTTTGCAGAACTTGGCAGCACCCGCATGATCCTGAACTTGACTCAGGGATCGGGCTTCAACGGTTTCACACCGCTGGTCACACTGCTTTTCCGACATGTGATCGAGGATCCCTGCACGCTCAAACACACCATGGAAAAGGTAAGCCTGACAGGAGCTCCCACCTGTCCGCTGATTATACTGTGTCATTCTTTAAAGCTCAGTCACTGGAACTTGTGTGGTAAGGAGCTGAGATTTAGTTCACAAATGGATGCTGGGTGATGGGGACCCAAGATGTTTCCCACCCCCATGTCCCTTCCATTACCAAGAACTCCTGCTTCCCACCTCCATCACAGTACTTGTCTTGTCCCCTCTCCTGCTTCAATCCATCCTTCAGTTGTAACTGTCATCCGTGCCTTTGTGATCACCAGACGTGTCTATCATCGTCCACCCATTATAAACTTCAACTCATTCTGATCTCCCTGTCCTGCATATCCAACTCGCACCAAGCCCAGATCACCCATTGTGCTTATGCTTACTGACCTATATCCCAATCTGGCAATGGCTCAAAGAACAAAACAGCATGGGAAACAGGCCCTTCAGCCCAACGAGCCTGTGCCACCACCTCGATGTTCCCACTTCTACCCGTGATCCCTGTCTATGTTTATAGATTTCTTCTTCTTTATGTAAAGTTGAAGAAAAATTCTTTTATTACAACCATTGAAAATCAATGAGGTACAAAGGAATGTAATACCGCCACTTGTACTAATCATTTTGCACTGGCATTTTTGTCCATTGTGACTTCTATAAACATAGTTAAATATTGTTAAATGATTTATTGATTTGCCAAGAAAGAAAGAAAGACCTTCCCACCATACCAGGCGACGTTCTGGTAAACCTCCTCTGTACTCTTTCCAATGCTTCCACATTTTTCGGCCGCATTTTCTTATAATGCGGTGACCAGAACTATACACAACATTTGAAATGCGGCCGTCAGAGTTTTGTACAGTTGCAACATGATCTCACGGCTCCGAAACTCAATCCCTCTACCAATAAAAGCTAACACACTGTACAGCTTCTTAACAACCTTATCAACCTGGGTGCCAACTTACAGGGATCTATGCACATGTACACCGAGATCTCTTGCTCATCGACACAACCAAAAATCCTTCCATTAGCCTTATATTCTGTAATCCTGTTAACGCTTTCCAAAGTGAACTACCTCACACTTATCCATATTGAATTCCATTTGCCACCTCACAGCCCAGCTCTGCAACCTATCTGCAAACTGTAACATCCATCCTTGCTGTCTACAACTCCTCCGACTTTGGTGTCGTCAGCAAATTTACTAACCCATCGCTCTACACCCTCATCTAGATCATTTATAAAAATGACAAACAGCAGTGGCCCCAAAACAGATCCCTGAGGTACACCACTGGTAACTGAACTCCAGGTTGAATGTTTCCCATCAACCATTACCCTCTGTCTTTTATCAGCTATGATGTAGAGATGCCGGCGTTGGACTGGGGTAGTAAGAACTCAGTAAGAATTTAGCAACACCAATTTTAAATCCAACCTTTTAGCTTTTATCAGCTAGCCAATTCCTAATCCAAATTGCTAAATCTCCCTCAATCCCATGCATCTGCATTTTCTGCAGTAGCCTACCATGGGGAACCTTATCAAACGCTTTGTTAAAATCATCCACATACACCACGTCAACTGCTTTACCCTTATCCATCTCTTTGGTCACCTTTTCAAAAAACACGATAAGGTATGTGAGGCACAACCTACCCTTCACAAAACCGTGTTGACTATTCGCTAATCAATTTATTTCTCTCTAGATGATTATAAATCCTATCTCTTATAATGCTTTCCAAAGCTTTGCCCACAAAAGTAAGACTCACTGGTCTATAATTCCCAGGATGGTCTCTATTCCTTCTTGAACAAGGGGACATTTGCTATCCTCCAATCTTCCCCTTGTTTTAAAATTCAAATCCTTGTCTTTGTTTACTTCCCCCTCCCCCCAAACAGCCCTGCACTCACCCCTGCTCTTCCATAATCCAAACATCTGAGATTCTCTGCCCTCCGAATATGAGTATAGGAATAGGGATGTTTTTCAGGTATTGTCCACGGCATTGGTGAGGCCACAGCTTTGGTATTGTGTGCGGTTTTGGTCTCCGTATCAGAAGAATGATCTCCTTCTATAGAGGGAATACAGGGGAAGTTTACCAGGCTGATTCCTGGGATGGCAGGTCCGTCATCTGAAGAGAGACTAAGTCAGTTAGGATTATATTCACTGGAGTTTAGAAGAGTGAGTGGGGATCTGATAGAAACTTATAAAATTCTAACAGGGTTAGACAGGGTAGATTCAGAAAGAATGTTCCCGATGGTGGGGGGAGTCCAGAACTAGGGGTCAGAGTTTGAGGATAAGGGGGAAACCTTTTAGAACTGAGGTGAAGAGAAATTTCTTCACCCAGAGGGTGGGGAATGTGTGGAATTCACTCCCACAGGAAGTAGTTGAGGCCAAAACGTGTGATTTTGGGGAGAAATTAGATATCGCTCTTGGGACTAAAGGGATTGAGGGATATGGGGGAGAAGGGGGGATCAGGATGTTGAATTTCATGATCAGCCATGATCAAAATGAATGGTGGAGCAGGTTCAAAGGGCCGA
Source organism: Sphyrna mokarran (assembly GCA_024679065.1). Classification (NCBI taxonomy): domain Eukaryota; kingdom Metazoa; phylum Chordata; class Chondrichthyes; order Carcharhiniformes; family Carcharhinidae; genus Sphyrna; species Sphyrna mokarran. Next base: position 83,998,830 of record JAGIQG010000013.1, on the reverse strand, counting down.
AGGGATTACTCCTTCTAGATTCTATGTTTCTAAATTTGACCTGCTGTGCCAATCCAGTCCCATCACTCCAATGTTTGCTGGCTGTGCTTTCAGCTGCCTGGAGGGCCTTAGGCTCTGGAATTCCCTCTGCCCTTCTCCCCACCGTCACCCTGTCCTCTCCTGCTTGGCACAGGGTGAAGAGTGATGGAAAGAACAGCGAGCCAAGCAGCTGCCTTTAGGAGTGGAAGTGGGGAATGAAAATGAGAAAGATGCACAGCAGTCTGAATTCTGAGCCTGGCAGAGACTGGCTTTGGTGGCATAGCATTCAGGAAGTTTCAAGAGAGGCAGTGGTATGGTAGCATTGTCACTGGACTAGTAATTCAGACATCCAGGAGAATGCTCTGGGCACTGGGTTTGAATCCCACCACAGTAAATGGTGCAATTTAAAATTCAGTGTTTAAAAAAGAATCGACCATGACTAATGAGCACAAAATCATTGTTAAAAACCCATCACTAATGCCCTTCAGGGAAGAACATTAATGTTCTCACCTGGTCTAGCCTACGTGCGATTCCAGACCCACAGCAATGTGATTAACTCTTAAATGCACTCAGTTCAAGGACAGTTAGAGATGGACAATAAATGCTGGCCCAGTCAGCGATGTCTGTGTTTTAACTCTTGTACTTATTGGGGTCCTCCATATCGAGCAGTAATTCTCACGCTCTACCTGTTGATCCCAGATTAGTAACTTGTGTTGGTAACTCTCTGGTGAGGGCTTTGTGCCATCACTTCCATGACTGCTGGGACATGTAGTGTGCAAGTGAATGTAAATGAAAGTGCAAGAATGCCAGGATCCTGAGAGAAATAAGGGAAGTTACGACAGTGGCTCCAACTACTGCTTCACAGTAACTCAGCAGGAAGAAGTTTTACATGAGGAGTGAGAGCGTGGTGGTGGATTGTGACTTCTATTGGCATGTTAATGTTGTTGCTCTTGGGGATGAGAGACACACACACACACACACACACGAGACACACACACGAGAGACACACACACACACGAGACACACACACACACACACACACACACACAGCCACTCCGCTAGCCCAGCACCAATTCCAGGCTTCGTGTAATCTTGCACAGGAAAGCTGTGACCATTACATCGGATGATCATTTGCTGCTGTTTCCTCCGTCCTCAGGTGGTGCGTTCGGCTGCGACCAGTGGGGCAGGTAGCACAACGTCTGGTGTGGTATCTGGGAGCCTGGGCTCCAGAGAGATTAACTACATCCTGAGAGTCCTGGGACCGGCCGCCTGCAGGAATCCCGAAATATTCACCGAAGTGGCAAAGAACTGCATAAGGATAGCCCTGCCTGCACCCCGTGGCAATGGGACTGGTAGGTTTATTTAAAAAACATTTTTATTGAAGATTTTTCTTTTTTTTTTTACAAATAATGCAGCAAATCCTCAGATTGGTACATTACAACTTGAGTGTTTCTCATCAAATATCTGTACAAAGAGACAGAAAAAAGCCAGCACAATTGATTCAGATTATTCACTATACCCAGCACCTCACATCATACAGATAATGAAAGGATGTGTCAGAGAATGGGGGCTTTCAAGATATCAGTAAAAGACCGTAAATATTTTTAAATTTATTAGTGTCACAAGTAGGTTTACATTAACACAGCAATAACGTTACTGTGAAAATTTCCTAGTCATCCACACTCATTGCACTGTTCAGTTACACTGAGGGAGAATTTAGCACAGCCCAATGCACTCTAACCAGCACGTCTTTCAGACTGTGTGAGGAAACCAGAACACCTGGAGGAAACCCACACAGACATGGGGAGAATGTGCAGACTCCGCACAGTCGCCCAAGCTGGGAATCGAATCTAGGTCCTTGGCACTGTGAGGCAGCAGTGCAACCACTGTCCCACTGTAAATGGCATAATAGCACACACCCAAGTTTACAGGATAATGGCGACAGAACTGCATAACCTATGGAAAACCTTGTAGGATTAGTCAGACAATGCAGAGCTAAGAACTTTAAGATAGGGGTCCCATACTTATGGAATCTATCCAGTTTAGCTCAGAGTGAACTGGTCTAGCATTACATTGCAATATACTCCATAATTTTATATCCATTCTGAACTGAAGGAGACTTATCGGGAGACTGATCCACGAATGTAGAATATTTTACTGTGCTGCAGACCCATCCCCACCAGTACTGTACCCCACTCTTATACAGTGACAGATCTGTCCCCACCAGTACTGTACCCCAGTGTTATAGAGCGACAGACCCGTCCCCACCAGTACTGTACCCCACTCTTATACAGTGACAGATCTGTCCCCACCAGTACTGTACCCCAGTGTTATACAGTGACAGACCCGTCCCCAACAGTACTGTACCCCAGTGTTATACAGTGACAGACCAGTCCCCACCAATACTGTACCCCAGTGTTATACAGTGACAGACCCGTCCCCACCAGTACTGTACTCCAGTGTTATACAGTGACAGACCTGTCCCCACCAGTACTGTACCCCAGTGTTATACAGTGACAGACCTGTCCCCAACAGTACTGTACCCCAGTGTTATACAGTGACAGACCCGTCCCACCAGTACTGTACCCCAGTGTTATACAGTGACAGACCCGTCCCCACCAGTACTGTATCCCACTCTTATACAGTGACAGATCTATCCCCACCAGTACTGTACCCCAGTGTTATACAGTGACAGATCTGTCCCCACCAGTACTGTACCCCAGTGTTATACAGTGACAGACCCGTCCCCACCAGTACTGTACCCCAGTGTTATACAGTGACAGACCCGTCCCCACCAGTACTGTACCCCAGTGTTATACAGCGACAGACCAGTCCCCACCAGTACTGTACCCCAGTGTTATACAGTGACAGACCAGTCCCCACCAGTACTGTACCCCAGTGTTATACAGCGACAGACCCGTCCCTACCAGTATTGTACCCTAGTGTTATACAGCGACAGACCCCTCCCCACCAGTATTGTATCCCAGTGTTATACAGTGACACACCCGTCCCAACCAGTATTGTACCCCAGTGTTATACAGTGACACACCCGTCCCAACCAGTATTGTACTCCAGTGTTATACAGTGACAGACCCCTCCCCACCAGTATTGTATCCCAGTGTTATACAGCGACAGACCCCTCCCCACCAGTACTGTACCCCAGTGTTATACAGTGACAGACCCGTCCCCACCAGTACTGTACCCCAGTGTTATACACTGACAGGCCCGTCCCCACCAGTACTGTACCCCAGTGTTACAGAGCGACAGACCCCTCCCCACCAGTACTGTATCCCAGTGTTATACAGTGACAGACCCCTCCCCACAGTACTGTACCCAGTGTTATACAGCGACAGACCCGTCCCCACCAGTACTGTACCCCAGTGTTATACAGCGACAGACCCTTCCCCACCAGTACTGTACCCCAGTGTTATACAGCGACAGACCGTTCCCCACCAGTACTGTACCCCAGTGTTATACAGCGACAGACCCGTCCCCACCAGTACTGTACCCCAGTGTTATACAGCGACAGACCCGTCCCCACCAGTACTGTACCCCAGTGTTATACAGCGACAGACCCCTCCCCACCAGTACTGTACCCCAGTGTTATACAGCGACAGACCCCTCCCCACCAGTACTGTACCCCAGTGTTATACAGCGACAGACCCGTCCCCACCAGTACTGTACCCCAGTGTTATACAGCGACAGACCCCTCCCCACCAGTACTGTACCCCAGTGTTATACAGCGACAAACCATCCCACCAGTACTGTACCCCAGTGTTATACAGCGACAGACCCGTCCCCACCAGTACTGTACCCAGTGTTATACAGTGACAGACCCGTCCCCACCAGTACTGTACCCCAGTGTTATACAGTGACAGACCCGTCCCCACCAGTACTGTACCCCAGTGTTATACAGTGACAGACCCGTCCCCACCAGTACTGTACCCCAGTGTTATACAGTGACAGACCCGTCCCCACCAGTACTGTACCCCAGTGTTATACAGCGACAGACCCGTCCCCACCAGTACTGTACCCCAGTGTTATACAGTGACAGACCCGTCCCCACCAGTACTGTACCCCAGTGTTATACAGTGACAGACCCATCCCCACCAGTACTGTACCCCAGTGTTATACAGCGACAGACCCCTCCCCACCAGTACTGTACCCCAGTGTTATACAGCGACAGACTTCTCCCCACCAGTACTGTATCCCAGTGTTATACAGCGACAGACCATCCCTACCAGTACTGTACCCCAGTGTTATACAGCGACAGACCCGTCCCCACCAGTACTGTACCCCAGTGTTATACAGTGACAGACCCGTCCCCACCAGTACTGTACCCCAGTGTTATACAGTGACAGACCCGTCCCCACCAGTACTGTACCCCAGTGTTATACAGTGACAGACCCGTCCCCACCAGTACTGTACCCCAGTGTTATACAGTGACAGACCCATCCCCACCAGTACTGTACCCCAGTGTTATACAGTGACAGACCCATCCCCACCAGTATTGTACCCCAGTGTTATACAGTGACAGACCCGTCCCCACCAGTACTGTACCCCAGTGTTATACAGTGACAGACCCATCCCCACCAGTACTGTACCCCATGTTATACAGCGACAGACCCGTCCCCACCAGTACTGTACCCCAGTGTTATACAGTGACAGACCCGTCCCCACCAGTACTGTACCCCAGTGTTATACAGTGACAGACCCGTCCCCACCAGTACTGTACCCCAGTGTTATACAGCGACAGACCCGTCCCCACCAGTACTGTACCCCAGTGTTATACAGTGACAGACCCGTCCACCAGTACTGTACCCCAGTGTTATACAGCGACAGACCCGTCCCCACCAGTACTGTACCCCAGTGTTATACAGCGACAGACCGTCCCCACCAGTACTGTACCCCAGTGTTATACAGCGACAGACCCGTCCCCACCAGTACTGTACCCCAGTGTTATACAGCGACAGACCCGTCCCCACCAGTACTGTACCCCAGTGTTATACAGCGACAGACCCGTCCCCACCAGTACTGTACCCCAGTGTTATACAGCGACAGACCCGTCCCCACCAGTACTGTACCCCAGTGTTATACAGCGACAGACCCGTCCCCACCAGTACTGTACCCCAGTGTTATACAGTGACAGACCCGTCCCCACCAGTACTGTACCCCAGTGTTATACAGTGACAGACCCGTCCCCACCAGTACTGTACCCCAGTGTTATACAGAGAGAGACCCGTCCCCACCAGATGACCCCAGTGTTATACAGTGACAGACCCGTCCCCACCAGTACTGTACCCCAGTGTTATACAGCGACAGACCCGTCCCCAACAGTATTGTACCCCAGTGTTACACAGCGACAGACCCGTCCCCACCAGTATTGTACCCCTGTAATTACTGGTCTACCCTGCTGACTCTGCCAGCAACAACCTAAACCTGTGAATGCAAAGGAAATATCTGCCATGCTGACTGATTCTCTGCCAGCTTGCACTAAGACAACCTCCTGCAACAGAAAGTCAGGATATTGTACAGCGTTTTGAAATTTTCCCATGGTATTCAAAGATGTGCCGATGAGAGAGAATTGCCACAGTAAATGCATGGGGTTACGGGGGATGAAACGGAGGAAAGTGCCTGGGTGGGATCAACGCAAATTGCTGCGGATGCTGGAATCTGAAACCAAAAGAGAAAATACTGGAAAATCTGAGCAGGTCTGGCAGCATCTGGAAGGATAGCAAAGAGCTGACGTTTTGAGTCCAGATAACTTTTTGTCAAAGCTAAAAGCATCGAAAGTGGAGATATTTATGCTACAGGGGGAGGGAATGGAAGTTGAGTCATAGCCACAGAAACCAGGAAAGGCTGCTAATGGCAGCACAGAGAGAGAATAGAAGATGTGAATAACCAAACTGCAGAGAAGCTGAAATCAGAGAGTAAACTGTGACAGATAGAGGTACGAGGAGGGATGGGGGGAGATGGCTTTATTTCCCACTCGCTACCAAGCTGGTCGATCGATGGTCACCATGAAACTACCGTTAATTATCGCAAAGAACTGTAGGCTTCACTATAGTGAAGAAAATCTGTTGCCTGAACCTGTCTGGCTTATGCATGACTCCAGACTTTTTCAGCAATGTGGGTTGACTCTTAACTGTGCCTCTAAACTGGCTCTGGAGAGTTATCTCTCAGCTGGTGGGCAAATGCTCATCTTGCCAGCAATGCCCATGGTGTATGAAAGAATCCATTTTTAAAACAGTCAGTTTTGATTGATTCAGCATAACCTGTGTGTGCCTGATTTTAGATTTCTGGGCACTCAGGGAATCAATGGTTGGAGTTTGGGAAAGTGGGGTTGGTCCAGGTACGTTCTCTAATCTCTGGTCGTTACCTTTTCTGTAAAAGTATTTCTTTGTTTTTTGATCCTCCAGCCTCTGATGATGAATTTGAGAATTTGCGCATAAAGGGCCCCAATGCTGTGCAGCTGGTCAAAACGACACCAGTGAAGTCCTCACCACTTCCCACTATTCCTGACACCATCAAGGAAGTTATCTACGATATGTTGAATGCACTGTCAGCGTACCATGCTCCTGATGAGGGTAAGTCTTGTTGTGCCGTTGTTGAAATGAAAAAGAAAATGGCTTTTAAACCCAAGAGAGGCCAGACAGGAAGCTCCTGACTACATTACAAGCTGATCAGTGGAAGCTTTAGGTCAGGGCTGCCTTGCTTGTAACTGAAGAGAATTAAAGAGCCTGTGGTTAGTTAGCCAACCAGAAAAGGAGTAGAGGCTGTCTCTCACACTTGGCAAGTGTCTGAATGGGACAGCTTTAGCTGAAGAATCGAGTGCCACTGATTTGTAGTTGTGAGGCTGACCTTTGGCTTTGGGCATGGTTTGTCAGTGATACCCTCGGCACTGTACAGTTCCTTGTCACTAGTCTGGCTCTGGTCTCCTGCATAGTCACTGCAGCTTCTGGCTGCTGCTTTGAAAAAAACATTCTGTCAAAGCCCAAGTGTCCACTGGATGTTTGAAGCTGATGGAAGCACTGTTAGTTGAGTGTTTGGGTCTCCCTGCAGGGTCACTGCGTTTCAGTGAATGACAACCTAGTTGTCCCTTGACACTGTCTGCAAGAAGCTCATGTATGCAGAGCTACAGCATGCTGTTGCTAACATGTGGGGATATACAGCTGCCATTTCTTTTAATGCCCACAAACAGCAGTCAAGTGAATGAGTACTTGTTGGGAATGCAGGGATATTGGCGAAGGTACTGGGGGAATTTGCTGCCTCTTCCTCTTCAAGTGGTTCTCTGATATCCAGCTGCATTGTGTTTGGAGCACATTGTGGCATTTGCCATGCTGGTAGCACTTCCCCCTCCCTTGCACGATAGTGTGAGGCACCCCCTCAACCTTGCCATACTGTGCGGCAGCCCCACCCTTCCCCGCTGCGTGGCCTCTCTCTCTTCCCCCCCCCCCCCCCCGCCAGCTGCTGTACTGTGCAGCAGCACCCCACCTTGCCACTGCAAGCTGGCAGAGAATCAGTCAGCATGGCAGATATTTCCTTTGCATTCACAGGTTTAGGTTGTTGCTGGCAGAGTCAGTATTTACTGTCCATCTGTGTTTTCTTTGTAATGGTGGAAGGCACAACGTGGGTCACTGCCTGCAGTGTGGCGAAGGCACTCACTCAGGCGCTGTTTAATCGTTTTTGATCCAACAACAGTAAAGGAACACACAGAAATGGACTGTAAGAGGTTCAGTGCCCAAACGTATGCCCACTGCCTCTGCCTTTCTCACTAGTGGAGGTTACAGTTTTGGGAGCTGGGTCTCCCACACGCGTACAAACCTGGCCTGATTCCAGTAAATTCCTACACTGTGATGTGATCCACTCTTTTCAGGACAGCGCGGTTGTTGTGAGGCAAGTTATTCTGGAGAGAGTAGCCATTTAGATTCACTGAGTGCCTTTTCTCTCTCCCCTTACCACTGAGTGCAGCCGAGAAGGTTGAAGTGAAGCTGGTGAGTGTGAATCAGGAACTGAGCCAGTTGTTGCAGGATGTGGGAGATGACATGTACCAACAGTACCGCTCACTGACACGGCAGGGCAGTGACTTCGATTCACAGCAGAGCTTCACCATCAATGTGAGTAACCCTGTAGCTGCTGCTTATCACGTGGGGGAAGTAGGAAGCTACCAAATCTGAGAGAGTGCAATGTACAACACACTGACTTCCCCATGATAAGGATTGGCATAGGCATTGAAGAGTCATCAGGGTAGGCCACTAATTACAGGGTGGAAACCTGTTTGTTGCAGGTCAATGACCATAACTACTACAGTACTAGTGGGGACGGGTCTGTTGCTGTATAACACTGGGGTACAGTCCTAGTGGGGACAGGTCTGTTGCTGTATAACACTGGGGTACATTACCAGTGGGGACAGGTCTGTAGCTGTATAACACTGGGGTACAGTACTGGTGGGGACGGGTCTTTCACTGTATAACAATGAGGTACAGTACCGGTGGGGACGGGTCTTTCACTGTATAACACTGGGGTACAGTACTGGTGGGGACGGGTCTGTGGCTGTATAACACTGGGGTACAGTACTGGTGGGGACGGGTCTCTCATGTATAACACTGGGGTACAGTACTGGTGGGGATGGGTCTGTAGCTGTATAACACTGGGGTACAGTACTGGTGGGGACGGGTCTGTTGCTGTATAACACTGGGGTACAGTACTGGTGGGGATGCGTCTGTCACTGTATAACACTGGGGTACAGCACTAGTGGGGATGGGTCTGTCACTGTATAACACTGGGGTACAGTACTGGTGGGGACGGGTCTGTCGCTGTATAACACTGGGGTACAGTACTGGTGGGGATGGGTCTGTTGCTGTATAACACTGGGGTACAGTACTGGTGGGGATGGGTCTGTTGCTGTATAACACTGGGGTACAGCACTAGTGGGGACGGGTCTGTGACCATTTAACACTATGTTGCTCTACTGGTGGGGACAGTTCTGTGACAGGGTTTACTTGTATAATATTTAAGCTTCTTTTATAGAGGGAAAAGATCCAAACTTATGAACTTTTTAGATACCTGTGCAACTCAGAATGTTATAATTATCACGTTGTAAATTGCAGACGCAGGTTTTTGTTGCTGATGGGGCAGCGCCAGATGCCACGCAGCCTGGTACATCTCAAGGTGAAGGTAAGGCAATACTTCATATCTCATCCACCTGTGGCTGAAATTCATCAAGAAAATGTCATGTGGCTCTATCCCTCTCGTGTGCGCTCTCTCTCTCTTCCTTGCCCAGCCACACACTCGTGCTCGCTCCTGCCTCCCTTGCTCGCTTGGCCCCCCGCCAGCCCACCAGGCGCCCCTGTGCTGCTCTCTTGCTATTGCTGTGGAGGGCACTTAATCTGTCTTAATTTGACCTGCAGGCATTGGTCATTGAGCTGGACTTCTCCTAGATAGTTATTCATTTTTAGCTTGGGGGTCACTTTTAAGATTTAATTTTATTTGTGTCATTAAAGATTCGCCAGTCATATTACGGAGCCCATTCGAGTATACTGAATGCACCTAACCAGCACATTTTACGGAGTCCATGAGATGTAGACAAAAGTCGTAGGTAGGAGGAGGATTGGAACGAGCCACTCAGAGTGCTAAAATGGGTGGCACGGGCTTGTAGGGCCAAAGGGCCTGTATCCTGCGCTATGTTGTTCTTTGTCTGCGGAAGGAAACTGAGGCAGACACAAAGGACTATCGAGCAATCTACCTCTGTAGTTCTAATTTACGCAATACCTCCAGACTTCTGCCACTCTTGAGAACAAATTAGCATTTTGGATGCTCAATTTCCAGCCTTCTCACCTCTCTGGACAGAGGTAGGGAAAGATGCCTGCCTTCTGACTCCCATGTAGCAAATTCCAGAGAAGAAGATATCATCGAATAGAAAAGCTTCTGAGAAAGGGACCTTGTCTCTGACAGATCCTGTCTTCAGACTTCGTAGATTTTCTCCAGTGCAGAATGAATTGAATGACGGGAAGCAGAAGGCCCATTGAATTGGCACAGAGATAGAGCATTATTTCTCTATACAGCTTCCAAGCAGCAACTGAACTGGGTTTTATCTCTGTGAGCCTGGCCCTGCCCAGCCACACAGGACTTTACCTAACAATACCTGTTCAAGTCCCACTCCAGAAAGTCTCCAGGTCTAAACAGTAAAATAACTCTGCATTAGCCCACGTTAAAACAAACATTTTAGCAATTAAGATCAATTATGCTGTTGCAGTAACAAAAGGGGCTGCTGGATGCAGACAAAACAGCACTGATAATCAAACTGCACAAGAGACATGACCCAAATACAATTCTTAAAGATATAATATCATTATGAGTCATTCGCCCAGCGTACTCATTCCCCCTTCAGCTTAAACCCTGTTTTTGCATCTAGGATGTCTCTCTCTTCTGTACCCACCCAGTTAAAATATTTTATGAGTACAAGTTTGCTTACTTTCCGAGGACTACAGGTTTAACTGGGGCTTGTCCAGCTGTACATTAACTGAATTTCCCCTTTGCACAGTTTCCACGCCAGAGGAGAATCGAGAAGGGAAGAAGGACAAGGATAACGACAAAGCCTCTGAAGACGGGAAGCAGAAGGCGAAAGCCAGCAAGCCTCTCATGCCAACATCCACCATTCTGAGGCTACTAGCAGAGCTGGTACGCTCCTACATTGGCATTGCCACCCTGATAGCTGGGTATAACTACACAGCTGGCCAATCTGAGCTGATTAAAGAGGTGAGTGGGAGCAGTACTGCAAGTTGGACTGTGTATGGAATTGTTAGCAGTGTGTTTTTCTGGAGAGGTGATCATATGTACTGTGGGTGAATCAGTGAAAATTATTTTACCCACTTTCAGCCCTTAACTGAGTTGAGAATTGCTTATGTGATGAACCCCTAGTTCTGCTCTTTCCCCTGCATGTGGAAATGTTTTTTTCTATATCAACGCTGTGAAACCCATTCGTGATCATAAAGACTTCAGTTAGGGCACTCGCATTTGGTCTTTCTCAATAGATTAGATAAGTTGTCTTTATGGTGTCTCCAGCTATTTCCAGATTTACAGTATCTGCAATGTTTCAGTTTAGAGTCATTGTACTTGCAACCTCAGTGAATGACAGGAAATGTGTTTGAGGGGCTGAGTGGCCATATGAATGTTAAGTTTCTTTTTTTTCTTAAGAACATAAGCAGGATTAGGCTACCTAGGCCCTCAAGCCTGCTCCACCATTCAATAAGGTCTTGGCTGATCTTGTAGTGAATCAGTTCCACTTACCCACCTGTACCCTATACAATTGCAGCAAGACCTCCCTGTTTTTATATTCCATCCCCCTCGCTATAAAGGCCAACATTCCATTTGCTTTCTTGATCACCTGCTGCACATGAGTTTTTGCGATTCATGCCCAAGGACCCCCAGGTCCCTCTGCACAGTGGCGTGTTGTAATTTATCATCATTTAAATAACAGTCCATTTTACTATTATTTCTTCCGAAGTGAATAACCTCACATTGCCAATGTTATACTCCATCTGCCAGATCCTCACCCACTCACTCAGCCTATCCAGGTCTCTCTGCAGACTTTCTGCGTCATCCACACAATTCGCTTTCTCACTGATCTTCGTGTCATCAGCAAACTTTGTTACTCTACACTCAGTTCCCGCCTCCAGATCGTCTATGTATACGGTAAACAGTTGAGGCCCCAGCGCTGATCCCTGCGGCACGCCACTAATCACCAACTACCAACCAAAAAAGCACCCATTTATTCCAAAAATAAATCTTTCTTAGGATGTAGATGTTGCTGGCTGAGTAATGTTTATTGCCCATCAATAGTTACCCCTTGAGAAGGTAGTGATGAGCTATTGCCTTGAATTGCTGTAGGTACACCCTTTGTGCTAGGGAGGGAGTTCCTGGATTTGAACCCACCCACAGTGAATGATACGTTTCCAAGTCAGGATGGCAAGATAGTTGTGGTGGCTGAGCGCTTATTGATTGTATATTTCAGGGTGCTAATGCAGTTTCTTTCTTTCTCTCTCTCTCTTTGTCTCCCCCACCGTTCCTTCTGGTGCAGGATTGCAGTGTCCTGGCATTTGTCCTGGATCATCTATTGCCCCAGACCCAGAATGTGGGGGACAAGGATACACCAGCACTGGCCAGGCTCTTCCTGGCTAGTTTGGCAGCAGCGACGCAGAGCACAGAGGCTCAGGCTGCCTTGGTCAATGAAGTCAAAGCAGCCCTCAGCAGAGCACTGGCTATGGCGGAGAGCACCGAGAAACATGCGAGGTAACTACTAAAACAAAAAACACCTCGTGGGTTCGCATTTTAAATTCTCTTTCAGCATATAGAGCTTCCAAAATCTATTACAGGTGCGTCTGTGTGACACGCAATCCCCTCAAAGCTGTAATCCAGCTGACTGGATTGACTGACTGATGTTGGCCTCTTGACATGTTTGCTTACAGTGCAACCTGTAGAACTGATGGGGCTGGGTAGCCAGTATATTAATCTTGTTCCCTCCGGTGTCCTTCACACAGACTGCAGGCAGTGATGTGCATCATTAGCACCATTATGGAGTCCTGCCCATCCACCTCCAGCTTCTACAGCAGCAACGCTGTCAAAACACAGCATAACGGTATGAACAACATCATCCGACTGTTCCTGAAGAAGGGGCTGGTGAATGACCTGGCCCGAGTGCCACACAGTCTCGACTTGTCCAGGTAAAGTGCCTTCTCATTCTTGACTCTCAATTTGTTGGCGGGGGAGATTTGTTAGAGCCATGCGGGAGGGTTTAAACTAGTTTGACAGGGATGTGGGACCCAAAGCAATAGGGAGACGGAAGAGAAGGCTGAGGACAGCACAGAAGTTAAAGAAGCACATTAAATAATAAAGGCAGTGTCAGTAATCCTAATACCAGACAGAGCAGGCAAAAGCAATGCCTCGAGAAGGTGGAGAGCAAGGAAAGTCCAAATTAAACGGTATTTATTTCAATGCAAGAGGCCTGACAGGCAAGGCAGATGAATTCTGGGCATGGATGGGTACATGGGATTGGGATATTATAGCAATTACTGAAACATGGCTAAGGGAGGGACACAACTGACAGCTTAATGTTCCAGGGGATAGATACTACAGTAAAGATAGAACAGGAGGTAAGAGAGGAGGGGAGTTGCACTTTTGCTTAGATGAGACATCACAATCATACTGAGAGGGGACATATCAGAGAGTTCGCTCACTGAGTCTATATGGGTAGAACTGAGAAATAAAAAAGGGGAAATCACTTTGATCGGGTTGATATAGGCCCCCAAATAGTCAGCGGGAAATTGAGGAGCAAATATATAAGGAGATTACGGGTAGCTCCAAGAAAAATAGGGTGGTAATAGACAGAGATTTTAACTTTCCCAACATTGACTGGGACAGTAATAGTATTAGAGGGCTGGATGGAGAGAAATTTATTGAGTGTATCCAGGAGGAATTTCTCATTCAGTATGTGGATGGCCTGACCACAGAGGGGGGTGGTAAAACTTGATCCCCTCTTGAAAAATAAGTAAGGGCAGGTGACAGAAGTATTGGTGAGGGATCACTTTGGTACCAGTGACCATAATTCTATTAGTTTTAAGATAGCAATGGAGAATGATGGGTCTGCCCAAAAGTTAAAATTTTAAACTGGGGCAAGGCCAATGTTGATGGTCAGACAGGAACTTCCAAAAGTTGATTGGATGAGTCTGTTGGCAGGCAAAGGGAAATCTGATAAGTGGGAAGCTTTCAAAAATTTGTTAACCAGAGTTCGGGTTAAGCACATTCAACTTGAGTGAAGGGCAAGGCTGGCAGAAGCACAGAATCCTGGATGACTCGGGATATTGAGGCCCTGGTCAATAAGAAGAAAGAGGCACGTGACATGCATAGGTAGCTGGGATCAAGTGGATCTCTTGAAGAATATAAGGGAGTGTAGGAGTAGAGTTAAGAGAGAAATCAGGAGGGCAAAAAGGGGGCACGCAGATAAGACAAAGGAGAATTCAAAGAGCTTCTACAAATACATAAAGGGCAAAAGAGTAACAAGGGAGAGAGTACCGTCTCTTAAAGATCAACAAGGTCATTTATTTGCGGATCCACAAGAGATTGGTGAGATCCTAAATGAGTATTTCTCATCAGTATTTATTGTTGAGAAAGACGTTTTTGTTAGGAAACTCAAGGAAATAAATAGTGATGTCTTGAGGAGTATACCTATTATAGAGAAGGAGATGTTGGGAGTTTTAAAGTGCATCAAGGTAGATAAATCCCTGGGGACTTGATGAAGTTTATCCCAGGATATTATGGGAGGCTAGGGAGGAAATTGCAAGTCTGCTAGCCAAGATATTTGAATCATCAACAGCCACAGATAAGGTGCCTGAAGATTGGAGTATGGCAAATGTACCTTTGTTTACGAAGACCAGGGAACTACAGACTGGTGAGCCTCACATCTGTACTGAATAAGTTTTTGGAAGATATTCTGAGAGTCTTTAGAGACACAAGGATTGATTAGGAACAGTCAGTATGGCTTTGTGAGTGGACAATCATGTCTCACAAATTTAATTGAGTTTTTTGAAGGAGTAACCAAGAAGGTAGATGAGGGCAGTACAGTTTATGTTGTCTACGTGGACTTTAGCAAGACCTTTGACAAGGTACCGCATGGTAGGTTGTTGAATAAGATTAAATCTCACAGGATCCAGAGTGAGATAGCCAATTGGATACAAAGTTGGCTTAACGACAGAAGACAGAGGATGGTTGGAGGGTTGTTTTTCAAACTGGAGGCCTGTGACCAGTGGTATGTCTCATAGATTAGTGCTAGGTCTGCTGTTATTTGTCATTTATATTAATGATTTGGATGAGAATATAGGAAATATGGTTAATAAATTTCAGATGACACTAAGATTGGTAGCACTGTGGATAGTGAAGAAGGTTATCTTGGATTGCAGTGGGGTCTTGATCAGTTGGGCCAGTGGGCTGACAAATGGCAGATGGAGTTTAATTTAGACAAATGCGAGGTGATGCAGTTTGGTAGATCAAACCAGGACAGGACTTGCTCAGTTAATGGTAGAATGGCAGAAAGAGTTTGAGAACAGAGAGACCTAGGGATACAGGTCCATAGTTCCTTGAAAGTAGAGCCACAGGTGGACAGAGTGGTGAAGAATACATTTGACATGCTTTGTTTCATTGCTGAGAACATTGAATACAGGATTTGGGACATCTTGTTGAGGTTGTCCAAGGCCATACTTAGAATACTGTGTACAGTTCTGGTCACCCTATTAAAGAAAGGATATTATTAAACTAAAAAGAGTGCAGAAAAGATTTGCTGGGACTTGATGGCTTGAGTTATAAGGAGAAGCTGGATAGAGTGGGGCTGTTTTCCATGGAGCGTATGAGGCTGAGGGGTGATCTTATAGAGGTCTATAAAATAATGAGGGGCACAGATAAGCTAGATAGTCAATATCTTTTCCCAAAGGTAGGGGAGTCTAAAACTAAAGGACGTAGGTTTAAGGTGAGAGAGGAGAGATCCAAAAAAATCCAGAGGGGCAATTATTTTCAATGGAGGCTGGTGTCTGGAACAAGCTGCCAGAGGTAGTAATGATAGAGATGGATACAATTTTGTCTTTGGAAAAGCATTTAAACAGTAACATGGATAAGATGGGTATAGAGGGACTTGGGCCAAATGCGGATAATTGGGACTAGCTTAATGGTACAAAGTGGAAGCATGAGCAAATTAGGCTGAAGGGCCTGTTTCCATGCAGTAATCTCTGATTGTGATCACCTTTTCATTGGAGTGTTTATATTTTGGCAAAGAATTTAACTTCACTGAGGTTTCCCTCAATAGCAAATTGTAGCTGACCTGCTCTGTGTTTTCAGGATCTCACTCGATGGTATGGTGATTCTGTGGTATAGTGATTCCAGCCTAGGGATGTCAGTGCTGGACAAGAGTTTGCACCCATGTCAGCATCTGAATGCATTCAGGACAGTTACAGCACAGGGTTAGATACAGAGTAAAGCTCCCTCTACACTGTCCCCCATCAAACACTCCCAGGACAGGTACAGCACGGGGTTAGATACAGAGTAAAGCTCCCTCTACACTGTCTCCATCAAACACTCCCAGGACAGGTACAGCACGGGGTTAGATACAGAGTAAAGCTCCCTCTACACTGTCCCCCATCAAACACTCCCAGGACAGGTACAGCACGGGGTTAGATACAGAGTAAAGCTCCCTCTACACTGTCCCCCATCAAACACTCCCAGGACAGGTACAGCACGGGGTTAGATACAGAGTAAAGCTCCCTCTACACTGTCCCCCATCAAACACTCCCAGGACAGGTACAGCACGGGGTTAGATACAGAGTAAAGCTCCCTCTACACTGTCCCCCATCAAACACTCCCAGGACAGGTACAGCACGGGGTTAGATACAGAGTAAAGCTCCCTCTACACTGTCCCCCCATCAAACACTCCCAGGACAGGTACAGCACGGGGTTAGATACAGAGTAAAGCTCCCTCTACACTGTCCCCCATCAAACACTCCCAGGACAGGTACAGCACGGGGTTAGATACAGAGTAAAGCTCCCTCTACACTGTCCCCCATCAAACACTCCCAGGACAGGTACAGCACGGGGTTAGATACAGAGTAAAGCTCCCTCTACACTGTCCCCCCATCAAACACTCCCAGGACAGGTACAGCACGGGTTAGATACAGAGTAAAGCTCCCTCTACACTGTCCCCCCATCAAACACTCCCAGGACAGGTACAGCACGGGGTTAGATACAGAGTAAAGCTCCCTCTACACTGTCCCCCATCAAACACTCCCAGGACAGGTACAGCACGGGGTTAGATACAGAGTAAAGCTCCCTCTACACTGTCCCCACATCAAACACTCCCAGGACAGGTACAGCACGGGGTTAGATACAGAGTAAAGCTCCCTCTACACTGTCCCCCCATCAAACACTCCCAGGACAGGTACAGCACGGGGTTAGATACAGAGTAAAGCTCCCTCTACACTGTTCCCCATCAAACACTCCCAGGACAGGTACAGCACGGGGTTAGATACAGAGTAAAGCTCCCTCTACACTGTCCCCCATCAAACACTCCCAGGACAGGTACAGCACGGGGTTAGATACAGAGTAAAGCTCCCTCTACACTGTCCCCCATCAAACACTCCCAGGACAGGTACAGCACGGGGTTAGATACAGAGTAAAGCTCCCTCTACACTGTCCCCATCAAACACTCCCAGGACAGGTACAGCACGGGGTTAGATACAGAGTAAAGCTCCCTCTACACTGTCCCCATCAAACACTCCCAGGACAGGGACAGCACGGGGTTAGATACAGAGTAAAGCTCCCTCTACACTGTCCCCATCAAACACTCCCAGGACAGGTACAGCACGGGGTTAGATACAGAGTAAAGCTCCCTCTACACTGTCCCCATCAAACACTCCCAGGACAGGTACAGCACGGGGTTAGATACAGAGTAAAGCTCCCTCTACACTGTCCCCCCATCAAACACTCCCAGGACAGGTACAGCACGGGATTAGATACAGAGTAAAGCTCCCTCTACACTGTCTCCCCATCAAACACCCTTGGGTATTCCCAGTAGCAGCGACTGGATTGTGACCAGATCTTGGAAGTGAAAGTTGATGCCCAATCCTGCACAACAAAATCCGTTTTTACTGACCGATTAGTTCCGTGCGTTAAGCTTCTGGATTGTCAAGGATGAACAATTACAATGGACTGAATTAGATAACCAGGGGAATATTAAACTGAGTGACAAAGCTCTAAGCAACTCTGACAAAGGATTATTCAGATGGGAAACATTATCTCTGTCAGACCTGCTGAGATTTTCCAGCCTCTTCTGTTTTTGTTTCAGTTCCAGCACCTGCTGTTATCTGGTTTGATTTAACTAACTGATTCTTCTGAATAATTGAGAGATTACACCCAAACTGTTGAGCACGAGAGCTTGTACCTTTACAGAGGTGGTGGCCCCCAGTGGTATTATCGCTAAGAATATTAATCCAGAAATTCAGCTAATATTCTGGAGACCTGGGTTCAAATCCCACCACAGTAGATGGTGGAATATGAATTTAAAAAAATTCAGAATTAAGAATCTACTGATGACCCATTCTCGATTGTCAGAAAACCCCATCTGGTTTACCTTTCCCTTTCAGAAAGGAAATCTGCCGTCTTTATCCACAGCAATGTGGTTGACTCCCGACTGTCCTTGGGCGACCAGAGATAGGCAATAAATGCTGGCCATCCAGTGATGCCCAAGTCCCACAAATGAATTAAAAAAAAATGGAAGGAATGATCAGCCTGAAGTTGTCTCCGTGGGTTGGTGACCTCATTGAGAATTTGAAAATTAGGAAAAGGTTTGATGGGATATGAGATGATGCTTTCACTTGTAGAAGACACCAGAGTTTGAAGCCCTTGATTATAAGGTGGTCGTTAATAAGGAGAAATGTCTTTAACTTTCTGAACATTGACTGGGACAGCCATAGTATCAGGGGCTTGGATGGAGAGAAATTCACTCCCACAGGGAATGGTTGAAGTGAATAGTATATGTATTTAAAGAGAAAGCTGGATAAACACAAGGGAGAATGAGGGGTTGAGGCAGGAGTGAGAAGGGATGAAGAATGTGGCAAGTATGGAACACAACCAGTTGTTGATGTTTTGGTGCCTATTTGCATATTTCTGTACCCCATCAGTTTTGTAATATTATTGGAACATTTCCTTGTTGAAACACTTGGAGAAGATCTGGTGATTTTTATAGCATCCACTGCTACATCCAACTTTGTTTTGTTTTATTTGAAGTCCCAACATGGCAAACACAGTGAATGCTGCATTGAAGCCTCTGGAGACACTTTCTCGCATTGTCAACCAGCCAAGTAGTCTCTTCAGTAGCAAGAATGCCTCGAGCAAGAACAAATCTGAGCAAGATACGCACATCACGAGTGGCGATGCCAATGGCAACCAGCCAGACTCTGGTAAGCACTGCTCTCATCGGTAATCCTATCAACAGCAACAAATTGCAGTTACGTAGTCCCTTTAACACAAAATATGCCCCAAGCCACTTCAGAAAAGCGATATCCAACAAAAGGTGACATTGGGCCGTGAGACCCAAAGCTGGGTTAAAGAGGTAAGTGTTAAGGAGCATGTTAAAGGAGAGAGGCATAAAGAGCTTTCCAACACTTGGGGTCTAGGCATCTAATGCATCGAAATCTAATGGAGTTAAGATATTTAAGATGCAGATATGGTGAGGAGAAATGATTTCCTGCTGAAATTTCAAGGCATTGCCTTGAAGTTAGAGCAAGGCTATTGAGGGCTTTTGTCCCTCAGTAGTGGAAATCTGAAACGTTCTTCCCTATCCCTTAAAAGCCATGTGGGAGTGGGGAGAAGGTGGTGGACATGATCGTTAATTAACTATTAGCAGTTCTCAGAGAATTCATTCTGCCTTCTGGCCATAAGCACAGTGTTCGGCACATAGCCTTCCCTCTCACCGCCACTGTCGGAATATTTAAAGGTATCATTTGATACAAATCATTTAAGTTTCTGGTGGCACTGAGCCGATTTTAAAAAAAAGTATTTTCCATCAATTGCATAGGTGAGACGGGAGAGACGGAGACTCAGGAAGACCATGCCCCGACAGGAGTTGCGGACAGCGATATTATGGACGGAGAGACTGAAGCAGACACAGTGGTGATAACCGGACAGTCAGAAGTCCTCAATGCCCAGGAGATGCAGGTAGCCACCCTTTCCCTCCTCTCGTGGATGTGTATCTTTGCAACGAGATTAATAGTGAAGTAGGTCCTGGGCTTCATTTCTCAAGGGATGGAATTGAAAAACAGGAAAGTTAAACTTGGACAGGATTAGAAATGTTGTGCAAATTTATTGTGTCCACTTCATGAAAGAGAATGTAGAGGGACTGAAGAAGGTGTAAGAAAGAAATGCAAGGATTATGAGAAATAGGAGCAAGAGTGGGCCATTTAGTGTCTCAAACCTGTTCCACCCCATTCAGTAAGCTTGTGGCTGATCTGATTGTGGTCTTAACTCCATTTTCCTGACTATCTCTCCATGAGTCCTGACCTCATTGTTGATCTAAAACTCAGCTTTTCACATATTCAAGAGCCACAGCCGTCTCTGGTGTCTGGGGCGAGGACTCCACAGCCTAATGGCCCTCTAAAAGAAGAAATTCTCATCTCCATCTTCAATGGGCGACCCCCTTATTGTGAATCTGTGTCCCCTATCTTTCCCAGTTTTTGATTCCCCCCACAAGGGGAAACATTCTCTCAGCATCATCCTGTCTAGCCCCTGTTCCAAATCTTATAGGTTTCCATAAGATCACCTCTTGTATTTCCAACCTCCGAATGGGTACAGACCTAAGCTGCTCAATCTTTCCTTGAAAAAAGTGGTGAACTTGCCCTGAACTATACCTGATAGGCACAAATATCCTTCCTTAAGAAGGAAGACAGAACTACCATCAGGAAAATGTGAAAAGTTTGGTGTTCTGTTCCCTGAAAGTTGCCCTCTGATGGAGCTCTGTATGATTGTGAAGGTGCTCGATAGACAAGATGTGTAAGACAACAGGTGAGCAGTACATGGTGGTCACTAATAAATTCACTAGGTAATTCAGGAAAAGCTGCTTTATCCAGAAAATGGTGAGGAAGTTGCCACCTTAGGAAACCATGTATTCATTTCCAAGGAATTGGGTGAAAAAACACTCGGCTGAAAGGAATGGAAGAGTATCTTGATGGGGTAAGATGAAAGAGGAGTGGATGGCAGCTCAGGTGGAACAGACATCGGCCTGAGACAGTTGAGCTGAATGGTCTGGCCTGGTGTGTTAGTGGTGTGGAGTGCCGAACATGTCTATTTTATGATGGATGATTTAATGTTTGTGAAGATGAAATAGTGCTTTTTCAAACAGAATGTAGTGAAAACAGCCTGAAGATTAGAACATAGAACATTACAGCACAGAACAGGCCCTTCGGCCTTCGATGTTGCGCCGACCAATATAAAAAACAATGCCCCTCCAAACTAAACCATTCCCTTCTTTTCCATATACTTATTAACTAACCTCTTAAACGCCACCAAACTTGGCGCATCTACAACTGCTGCAGGCAGGGCATTCCACTCCCGAACCACCCTTTGGGTAAAGAACCTACCTCTGATATCCGTCCTATAACTATCACAATTGGCCAAGGCTCTGGCCATTAAACTTTGGGAAACAAGCAGAAAAAGCTCCTAAGATAACCCTTGGTTCTTAATTCTTCTTTTACCATGAATAACAGCAGTGTTTCCATCCTCTCCCTTCCTGAGAGCCAAGTATGGTGTGACAGAGGGTGGGAGGGCTTTGTCATCTTGCCGCAAGCGGCCTCTTTCCATTCCCTCCTGAGGTGCTTGTCGTTGTGTTTTCCAGGTTGAGAACGAGCTGGAGGATCTTATTGATGAGTTGTTGGAAAGAGATGTGGAGACTGTGAGCAGCACCATCATTGGTAAGACGTGCATGTCGCCTGGTACTGGAGGGCAGTCACATTTCCGAGTGTGCTTGGGAATCCTCTAGTGATTCCACTGTTCCTCAGGAAGCTGGTTGTATTAGATGGGTTTTCTTTCTGCTTTCCAGAGCTCCCCTCTTCCCTCCCCCTTTTGTGGTGGGGGGGAGGAGATTCAAGTAGGCTGTTGCCATAATTCATAACATTTTTGGATTTCATCATAAAATATAAAGCCTTTGTTTTCCAAAAATGGCACAATTTTTGTTGCACTTGATCATGACATTATGTAAGAAATAGAAGTTATGCAAGTATATTTTTTTGCGAGGCTGGTATGTGGAGCTGTGCACTCCTTATCTTGGCAAGTGAGGAGCTGCAATCTTTACCTTGGGCTTTATGTCATTTGTATTCAAGGGTCCTAATCGATTAACACCACCCTTCAGAGGGTGAATTGAGGGATTAAAAGTGCCAGTTTGAAGGCCCAGTAGACATGAGGATGGGGTTGGAGTGCATGGGACGAGAGTGAATACCTTAATTTTCCCCTGCAGTGTGAAAATACAGCGAGAGAAAGAAACAGAACACACCAGGCGGCATCTGAAGCATGTTGTGTTGATGAGATTCCCCCCTAGCCATTTGTCTTGCCCATCTGGATGCTCACCATTGTACTGTCCCGTTGATTTCAATGTGGAGATGTCAGTGTTGGACTGGGTAAACAGTAAGAAGTCTCTCAACACCAAGTTAGAGTCCAACAGATTTATTTGGTAGCAAACCTAACTAGCTTTCGGGGCTCTGCCCTTTTGTTAGGTGAGTGGGAAGTTGTGATTATGAACGGGGCATATGAAGGCATACGCTCAGTTTACAGAATACTGATTAGAATGCGAGACTTTACAGCTAATCAAATCTTAAAGGTGCAGACAACGTGAGTGAAGATAGCATTAAGCATAGGTTAAAGAGATGTGATTTGTCTCCAGACAGGACAATAAATGAGATTTTGCAAGTCCAGGCAAGTCGTGGGAGTTACAGATAGTGTGACATGAGCCCAAGATACCGGTTGAGGCTGTCCTCGTGTGTGGAACTTGGCTCTCAGTCTCTGCTCAGCGACTCTGCGCTGTCGTGTGTCGTGAAGGTCGCCTTGGAGAATGTTCACCTGAAGGTCAGAGGCCAAATGCCCGTGACCGCTGTAGTGTTCGCCAACAGGAAGAGAACAGTCTTGTCTGGTGATTGTTGAGCAGTGTTCGTTCGTCCATTGTTGTAATGCCTGCATGGTCTCCCCATTGTGCCGTGCTTCAGGACATGCTTTCCTGCAGCATATCAGGTAGACAACATTGGCCAAGTTGCAAGAGCATGTACCGTGTACCTGGTGGATGGTGTTCTCATGTGAAATGTTGGCATCCATGTTGATGATCCGGGTTGTGTGGTGTTGTGGTCACTGTTCTCCTGAAGGTTGGGTAGTTTGCTGCGGACAGTGGTCTATTTGAGGTTGTGCAGTTGTTTGAAGGCAAGAAGTGGGGGGTGGGGATGGCGCTGGCGAGATGTTCGTCTTCAGCAATGACACGTTGAAGACTCCAGAGAAGATGTTGTAGCTTCTCTGCTCTTGGAAACCACTGGACGACGAAGGTACTCTGTCCATTGTATTCTGTCACAGCAACCTCTGCAAGACATGCCAGATCATCGACACAGATGCCATCATTTCACATGAGAACACCATCCACTAGATACATGGCACGTACTCTTGCAACTCGGCCAATGTTGTCTACCTGATACGCTGCAGGAATGGATATCCTGAGGCATTGGGGAGACCATGCAGACACTATGACAATGATGATTGAACATCGCTCGACAATCACCAGGCAAGACTGTTCTCTTCCTGTTGGGGGACACTTCAGTGGTCACGGGCATTCGGCCTCTGATCTTCAGGTAAGTGTTCTCCTTCACGACAGCGCAGAGTCGCTGAGCAGAGACTGATAGCCAAATTCTGCACACGTGAGGACAGCCTCAACCGGGATCTTGGGTTCATGTCACAGTATCTTCAACCCCCATGACTTGCCTGGGTTTGCACAATCTCACTAACTGTCCTGTCTGGAGGCAATACACATCTCTTTAACCTATGCTTAATGCTATCTCCACACACATTGTCTGCGTCTTTAAGACTTGATCAGCTGTAAACACTCGCATTCTAATCGGTATTCTGTAAACTGAGTGTGTCTCTTTATGTGCTCTGTTTGTGAATAGAACTCACGCTCAACCTGACAAAGGAGCAGCGTTCTGAAAGCTAATGGCTTT
The DNA here is from genome assembly GCA_024679065.1 of Sphyrna mokarran. Taxonomy (NCBI): domain Eukaryota; kingdom Metazoa; phylum Chordata; class Chondrichthyes; order Carcharhiniformes; family Carcharhinidae; genus Sphyrna; species Sphyrna mokarran. The sequence goes on along the minus strand of JAGIQG010000013.1, from coordinate 83,975,035 downwards.
TTCTACCAAATAAAACTGTTGGACTTTAATTTGGTGTTGTGACACCTCTGATTTTGAGCAGGGGATAGAACATAGAACATTACAGCACAGAACAGGCCCTTCGGCCTTCGATGTTGCGCCGACCAATATAAAAAGCAATGCCCCCGCAAACTAAACCATTCCCTTCTCTTCCATATACTTATCAACTAAAGTTGGTAGGGATGGCAACGAAGCTGAAATGGGACAGGCTGGGAGGGGGGTTGAGAGCAGAGGGGTGCATGGTTGCTGCTGGTGGCTCTCCTCACTGTGTCACCATGCATTTAAGATGGGCAGAGGGATGGGGAAAGAAGAGAAACTGGGAGGATGATCATCACAAAAACCCCTGCTTGTTCCTTGCTGGGGAGCAACGTTTGCAGAGGTCCAAGGAACCTTTGGAGATGCATCACTCCCAAGTGGAGATGCGTTTGAGAAGGAAAATCGGTGGATTCTAGGAGTTCTTAATGGGTGCTTGAAGGAAGTTGGATGTGAGTGGTGGAATGTTTATGTATTTTTATACATAAAACAAAATGCAGGGATCATCTTCCACATCCTTTGTTCAGGGACGTGAAGAGGAGGCTGGAGCAGGGAAGTCTGTTTGCTTGGCAGAATGCTGCTGAGATGGTTTGTAACACATCCACTGTGAAAAAGATGAATGATTAGCTTCTTCTGAAACCAGTGATTTTTCACGGCTGTATTTGCGTGCGTGTTATGGAGTTGTGCAAGTAATTTTTTTCTGCCCTCTTGCTTTGTCTGCCTGTTCCTCTTTAGTTGCCGTGCACTTACCCTAAAAGCCTGCTCTCATGTCCTCGCTGATGGCCTGAAACTGGCTGCTTGGAGGTTGTTCATCCCAGTTTTGCCACCACCCATCCATCCCTGCCCCCATCTGTTTTCTCTTCCCATCCCCCACCAATCTCCTTTCTGCTCCCCGTATTTCTTGCCCCACACAGAGAGAGAGAGTGAGAAGCGTGGCACAGGTTCCGCTTCGAGATTTGGAAGATGAGCAGCTCTTTGTTACTCGTTGTGCCATAGCAGAGCAGTGTCTTCCTATCACGGCAGGTCATTTGCAACTGACCTCTTCCAGTATCATACTCACGGAAGGCTTTAAATGGGCAGTAGAGAAAAATTGGTCATTGTCAAAAAAAGAATAATTAAAAACCATTTGTTCCTTTTCTGCCCCTACTTGGTACCATCTGATGGAGTCGAGAGATGAGAAAACCGACGTGTGTTGGAATTTAAATTGATGGGCACTGGCTAACAAAATTGGTAAGGGGGTTCTTGTCATCTTAAAAATACTTAACGGCCATTTCCCAAGACTGCACAATGAAACACTCTGCTCAAAGTTTACACATTCATGAGTAAAAGTACCCTACCTAACATAGTCCCATTCAACACTAAAGAGAGGGGGAGAAAACAAGGATCAGAGCTACTAAATGCAAGTAATGTTGGGGGGGAGATTCCAAATATCGAGTACCAAAGACAATGGTATGTTGTGGAAAATGTAGAATGCACTGTCGTGGGCTTGCATTCACTTTTTCTTTGTATTTTATTTCCTTCCTCTGGCGCTACAGCTTGCAGAAGTACTGAGGATGAGTCCCAGGAGGATGTGTTGATGGATGAGGCTCCCTCAAATCTCAGTCAGGCACCCACCCTGCAGGCTAACCGAGAAGGTACAACAAAAAAGAAAACTGTCTTTACTGCTGTGCAGAAGGAGAGCCCTAAACTACCAATCCTGCATCATCATCATCAGCCTTAAACACAAAGAGAGAAAAAAAGATTAAAGTAGTTTCGCGTGTGCAGCATACTAGTAATGAGCACTGCACAAAACCTTGGGATGGTAAAGGACTTGTATCTGCTCATTTCCCTCCCATCCACCTCTCCACTCTCATTTAATCCCTTCCTTTCTTCCCCATTCCAACCGATCTGATCCCTTCCTTTCCCCTCCTTTCCTTCCGTGACCCATCCACTTCTAGAATAATTGTTTCTTCCAAAGCCCTGATTCCCCTCACTTCCATCTCTTCACTCCCCCTTTACCCACCAGTTTGCAGCTGGGCGCACTACAGGAAATGGGATCACTAGACACCGAGGCACCATTCTGGGCACCTTGACTTTTTTTAAATGGGAGAGGTGTTGAGGTGGGGAAGGGTCGAGTGGAAGGGAAGACGACTTGGGATGATTGCCCCAGTTCTCCTCTATGGTGATGGGTTAGGGTAAAAGAGTCTCTTAAATTGAAAGATTTCAGTTTGCCTCCTCCAAAGGGTGAAGGTTTCAATGTCCAAGCTCCTCCTCCCATGAGGGATGGGTGGGTGTTGAGTGTGTGTTGGTTTGGCTTTGACAGATCCAGGTTGGATCACACTTCCTTTGGTGTTGAACCAGAAACAAAACTGCCAATGTAAATAAAAGCAAAATACTGTGGATGCTCAAAATCTGACATAAAACAGCAAATGCTGGGAAAACTCAGCAGGTCTTGGCAGCATCCATGAAAGAAAAACAGAATTAATGTTTGGAATTAGAGAGGTGGTGGATTTTATAGTGTTTAAGCTGGAATAAAGGAGGTCAGGAATAGGTTGGGACTAGAAGAGATTGGACAAAAAGACATCATGGACGTAAGACAAAGACAGCTTTAACGGTCATGTTAAAGACCAAAGAAGTTGCTAATAGCGACAATAAAGGTCCAATAGCAAAATGTATTAATAGCAGAACCAGGTTTCTCCATGTTTTGCTTTCATGGAGTCTATATGGTGGGAAGATAGGGTCAGCTGAGAGGTCCGCACCCAAGTCAAACAGGACAGCCACTGTGCAAATAGTTTTGAGATAGGAAGGGAGGGGTCACTGGAGTAAGCTTTTGATTCTGTGCAATGTCTGTTACTGTCAGGTCACTGTTGATTTACAGTTTGGTGTAACCAGCTCCTGCCTTGGGATTCTTTGCCCCAGTTGTTCACAGTGAACTGTTGTAAGCTTTACGCTAGCCATCCTGTTACATGCGTCACTGTAGCATGTTCTAAAGGGATAAAGTGGGAACTTTGCTGATTTGTTCCTAATGTCAAATGTCAGAGCCTCCCAAGCCTCAGTGAATAAGAGGGACAAGGGCAGCAGGCAATGGGAATACCAGCATCTCCACATTTCTGTATTCAGAGTACAGCCCCCATATCCATCAGGACTGCCATATCAAAACAGAAAAGGACAATTAACTTGCTATTAGTACTGTCATTACCCTATTCACAGGCAGCTTACTGTTGCTGCAGTGGGAAACAAGTTATATATTCATTCTGCAGACATGGCTGTCTCTGGCAAGGTCTGTATTTAATACCCAAGTGAACCATTGTGGTGAAGGCATTCCCGTTCTCCCATTCAGCTATCATGCAATACACCATGACTCGTCATTGGCTCATTGTGACTAGGTCAAAATCCTTCAATCCAACCTCAGTTCTTTAGGAATACCTTCACCGCAATGGCTCACTTCCGAAGGGATGAGGAGGAAAATGGGCATTAAATACAGACCTTGCCAGAGACAGCCATGTCTGCAGAATGAATATATAACTTGTTTCCTATTGCAGCAACAGTAAGCTGCCTGTGAATGGGGTAATGACAATACTAATGGCATGTTAATTGTCCTTTGCTGTTTTAATATGGCAGTCCTGATAGATATGGTGGCTGTAAGTATCACTGTTTGCTGTGCAGATACGTGGATTTGGGCCTGTGTCTGCAGGAGTTTGCACGTTCTCCCCATGGTTGCCTGGGTTTTCTCCAGGTGCTCCGGTTTCCTCCCACACTCTTAAAAAGTGCTGTTAGGCTGATTGGTGTAACAAATTGTCCCTAAATTAGTTTTCCCTCAATCTTCCCCAATAGGCATAGACAAAGGTCATGGGTAGAGGAGGACACCCACAATGTTAAAATGGCAACACGGACCTGTTTCCTATGCTGTTGTTCTTTGTACTGCTGAGTGCTTGAGAAAGGATGCTGGAATGCAGAGGGGCATGTGTGAAACAAAATAAGGGCCCATTTTCTTATATGCAACAACTACGCATTGAGGAGAGATTGCTAAACTTCTGTAAAATCAAATTGTAGACATCATGCCAGTGACAGCCACTATTGAACAATGTAATCCATGTTATGAAATCAGGGGTCCACTGTGAAACTCATGGCCCTCAATCTTCAGAGCTTCACTCTGCCCTTGTACTGGGAAGCCCCGAATCTGTTGCACTTTAGACATTGGACCTTGCTTCAAAATATAATTACATTCCATGTGTCAGGTTGGCGTGCCCAAATGAATTGGGTGGGGCTGTGGAGGATGGGAGTCAGGAGGGCATTTATCAAGACCTGTTTCAGAGTAGTACCACTGCTGTAACGTCTGCGGGCGCTGCCTTTCAAATGAGGCATCAGTCCAAGGCTTCATTTGACTGCTGGGTTGAATGTTGAAGATTTCATGGTGTGATTGGAAGTTCTCCCCTGTGTCCTGGGCCAACACCTTTCCCTTAATCACCATCAGAAAATCAGATTAACTGATGATTCCACTTCATTGCTGTTTGAGATCTGCCTTTGTGCAAAATTGCTGCCGCATGTACCCACATGATTGTAAGCAAAATGCTTTGAGCTTTTTGAGTGAATGATTGGGCACCGCAGGATTTGACTTCAGTTAAGGTGGTAAATTGTGGTTCAGTGAAGTTAACTTGCAGTTAAAGCTGACACCGGGTCCAGTTACTAAAAGCCCCTTTGCTCCCTTTACCATTTCTCTCCTTTCCACAGATTCCATGAACATCTTGGATCCTGACGATGAGGAGCACACGCAAGAGGAAGATAGCAGTGGAAGTAACGAGGATGATGAAGACAGCCAGGATGAAGATGAGGAAGAAGAGGAAGATGAAGATGACCAGGTGAGGAAGCACCTCAAGCCCGATACTCCCCACCCCACTGTCCAAATTACCACGAGCTGCAGCAGTCATCCAAGACCAAGATGCTGGCCTGGACAAAGCAGGATGGGCTCTTGCCAGCCTTAGAAGTCCAAGTTTACATGTTCATCTCTGGTTTGAGGTGCCCAGTTCTTTAGACCTCCATCAGGTCAAACTGTGATACAGGCAGCACCACTTCTTCAAGTGATGCTTCCACCATCAGTAGTCCTACACCCAGAATCCTTACACTCCAAGGGAAAAGTAAATACATAGATGAGATTTTTTTACGGGGAGGCTAGATGAATACACAAGGAAGAAAATGAAGGGGGGGGAGTATGTTGATGGGTTGAAATGGAGGAGACTTTTATAATGCATCAACCCCTACTTACACCATTTGGGTTGAAGGACATGCTTCTGTCCTGTAAATAAATTCTGTTCACATCCCTTTGGGAAGTTGTTATTAATTCTACTTCCACTTGTTCACTGCTGCACACTCTGTGTAATCTGATCTGTTTATGTAGATTTCCAATTTATGCTGCATTCATCCCTTTACTTGGCTCAGTTTGCCCTGGAATGGAGACCAAGAGGCCAGGGGGAGTTGCAGTGAGTGCCCATCTGACTTGAGCTGACAGTGTGTGCATTTCTGCTGCACCTCTGCAGAGGGCAGTGATTCTGGGATGTAAAAGAAATCTATTCACTGGGCTGTATGTGTGTGCGTGTGTGTGTGTCTGTCGCTGCGTGCATAGGATGATGAGGAGGGCGAAGAAGAGGAAGGGGACGAGGACGATGAAGATGAGGAGGGATCAGAGATGGAGCTAGATGAAGACTACCCAGACATTGATGAGTCACTCGTCCGCTTCGACAGAGAGGATGATCTGATTATCGAATTTGACAACATGTTCTCCACTGCAGGTAAGAGGCTGACCTCCATTGGCTACAAACGCTGGTTGGGGATTCATTTAAGGTCCGTAGTTACTCCACTTGCAACTAATATGATGTTGAACGTACAAAGTGTGTGTCTAAAGCTGAGCGAAATCTGGAAAAAAAAACAATTGTGGGCAAAGCAACATCTAAGTAGAGGTTCAGCTCTTTGCCTGGTTTGGATGAAGGATCTCACTCGATGTTAATGATGAACTGTTTTCTTCCCGCTTTTTAGCTGTGCGATTCACGTTCTAACAAATTCCCTCACTTCCTTTGGCTTGTACAAAATGTACCAATTTGTTTAATTTGTTTTGAAGGGTGAAACGTATGGGCTATCTTGTCAGTAGATTTTAATTTGGTCAAAGGGCAGCCATAAGTCTGACCCAGAGTTGCAGTTAATGAAATCCTGGGCACCAATATTGAGGGCTGATTTTTGGGACATGGGTGTGGGGGTGGAGCTGTTTTGCAGTTGTGGGGAAGGCTACTTTGCAGAAAATCATATGCTTTGAGAGAAAAAGTCTTGGTCTGTTTTTTAAAAAATAATTAATAAGCTCTTGCTCCTCTTTTCTGTGTCCCTGTGGTGCAAATCCAAGGTACAGAAGTTGATTTGTCATGCTGCTAGTGTGTTAGGAGGCTCTGGCTTGACATTACTGAGATTTTAAAATCAGGAGCCAGTTCCACTGGGGATCTACCTTTTTGTTAAAAACTATTCAAGTGGAAAAATACTGAAACCTAGGAAGTTTTTCGAATTGGAGAATGTGCCAGACTTAGAATTAGATGTGGGGGGAATGGTGCTGGCAGAGAAGGATGAGGAGATGTAACTAAGAACTGCGCTGAAATTGTGTCAAGCTTTTATAAATGATTTGAAACTGCTTGTGCTAATGGTGGTGTTCGGGTAAGGTCACTGTATGGCCAGTAGGTTGAGAATTGGATAGCAGTGCGACCCATTGGATGGCCGAACCACCCCACGTGATCCTCAAGGTGTCCAGGGAAAATCCCAGTCCCAGATGGGTTCAACTCCAGTTTCTTCCCTTGGGAATCCTGCCAGTGCCCATTTCATCTGAGGCTCAATCAACCAGCCTGCATGGGGCTGGCCTTGAGAGCAAGGGGCCAGCATATTGCCTGTCTCAACTCTGAGCATGGCTGGATAATCAGTCAGAGTTGTTAAGCTCACTCTGTGTCCTACCATTTCTGACCCTTATCCTGAACAATTTCACAGGGATTGCAGGCAGGTTTTCTCTCTGAATATCACATAACTATACTTGATATTTTCACTCTTAAAGCCTGAATGAGTGAATCAGAAAATCTGATTTTAAACCATTAGGCAGGATGTGTCACTGGTACGTGGCCGCACTACGCTCTGATATCAACTTTTTTTTTGGTGGTTAGGAGGCGAAGGTGGGTTTTCCCGACCCCAGAATGAGTGGGGAAAGGGATGGGATGGGTTGAGAATGACAGCTTCTCCCAGCTCCCCACATTGTCAAGGGAGGTGAGCTGTTGACTGGAGATGAAGCTTTTATCGACTGTCGATTGCTACTGCAGGAAAGGACAAGCCAGCTTGGAAAAGCAAAGGTGACTTGTGATGGAGCCTTTTGAAATGGAGAAGAGCGGGGGTTTTCACTTGTCAAAGGCTGGCATGGGGGTTTTGGATGGGGTGGAGGGGGCTGGGGAAAGAGATAAAAAAAAATCTCAAAACTAGAAGCTGTCTGTCCAAGATAACCAATCAGATCAGGAATTAAAGAGAAACTTCTTTACCCAGAGAGTAGTGAGGTGGTGGAACTCGCTTCTATAGGGAATGGGCGGCATGAATGGTGTAGATGCGTTTGGGGTGAGCTAAGGTGCTGGATGCACAAATGAGGGATGTGGGAATAGAGGGGTGACTGGGTATTTGATATCGTACAGCATGTCATTGATGGAGGGGTAAATGATCAGTTACAATGTTGTTAATAAAAGGTCATTCCACTGATATTTGAAATGGGGAAGTGTTTGGTTTGGCGGAGGGAGAGTGGAGATTGTGTCGAGGCCCCAGGAGATTTGGGGGGGGGGGGTAGCTGGTGGTGGTGGGTGCTGGGAGTTTTAGTAGCTCACCACAATGGACATCAATGTGTACGCACTAGTTGCTGATAAGCCTCTAACCGAATCAAACAACCAAAAGCATGCGTTTGTTTTTTTCACTGTCAGCCGATCCCTTCCGTGGAGACAGTCTGTTTGGGAGCTTTGGTGCAGCTGCCAGCCGTACATTTCACCTCCCTGTATCAGTGCACGATGAAAATAATGGCAATGACATGAATGGTAGGAAACTGATTGCAGCTTCTATTCTGTTCACACCAGCTCTAGAAGTGAACTCTCAGTGGTGACGTGGCTTTTAGGTTGGCAGAACGTCTGGGTTCTGCGCAGTGTTTCTAAATGTTGGGTGGTACCCGGAGTACCTGGGAAGGGTGGTGGGCTGTCAAATCCTCAGCGCTCTTTTGTCAACACTGAAGCCTCTTCCCCAACTTTACTCTGGGTCACTCTTGGTCAATCGTCAGTTCATCCCACTGTATTTTTTTGTTCAGAAGTTTTATCTCTTGCTAACAATTTTAATTTGTTGTAGATGAGTGTGGCACAGGAGGAGGCTGTTCTGATCTTCAAATCTGCACTGGCCCTTTTAAAAAGTAATCCAATTTGATCTGTTTCCACACTCTCTCTGTATCCCTGCCGTTCTGTTTTCCATTTCTCATTTGAAAGTTACCATTGAAGCTGTATCCGCTGTCTTTTCAGCGGCACGTTTCAAGCCTGAACCACACTGTACCCCACCCACTGCAACAACATTACCTCCCGTTCTTTCTCCAATCATTTGAAACTTGTGCCATCTGCTTAATGATCCCTTCAGCTAGCGGCAGTTCCTCTTCACTGACTCCATCTGATTTTTAATAGTTGTAGAGAAAGTTTAAACCTGTGGATTGTGAGGTCAGCAATCATTTCATGTGCTGCACCTTGCAACATATTTGCTGTGTAAAGATAATTGCTTTGTTATGATTTGAAATTAAAACTAATTGTAATCTGCAAATGCACCCACCTTTCATTCAGGATTCAGTTGTCTCACCTGAGGAAGGAGCAGTGCTCCAAAAGCACGTGATTCCAAATAAACTTGTTGGACTTTAACCTGGTGTTGAGAGATTTCTTACTGTGCTCATCACAGTCCAACACCAGTATCTCCTGGGGGATATCTGATTCAAACCCCACCCAGCCTGCTGGTGGACTTTAAATTCACCTAATAAATATCTGGAAGTCTCAGTAATGGTGACCATGAAAGCTTTGTCGATGGTCACAAAAACCCATTTGGTTCACTCATGCCCTTCAGGAAAGAAAATCTTACACGGTCAGAACTACGTGCGAGTCCAGAGCCACAACAATGTGGTTACTCTGAACTGCTCTTTGCAGTGACCCTTCTGAGACACTAAATCAGTTGTATCAAAAAGCTACAAAATCAAATGAATTGAACTCATTGGTGTAACATCACAATGTGGAGATGTCGGCATTGGATTGGGGCAAACACAGTAAGAAGTCTCACAACACCAGGTTAAAGTCCAACAGGTTTATTTGATAATAAACACCACTAGCTTTCGGAGCACTGCCCCTTCGTCAGGTGAGTGGAGAGTTCTCTCTACTTGCCTAACGAAGGGTCAAAGACCCATAAACTAGTGGCTTTTGACCAAATAAACCTGTTGGATTTTAATTGGTTTTGTGAGACTTCTTGCTGTGTAACTTTACCATATGGGCAGTAATCGCTTAAAAAGAGGGCTCAGCGCCACTTTGGAGGGCAGTATGGGGCATGCAACAAATGCTGGTCAATTCAGCAATACCTGCATCCAGTGAACGGTTTTCAAAAAAAACTGTCTCTTTGCACTCAGGAAACCATATACTTGCCAATGTAACCATTTACAAGTGTCACTCACTAGTTGGCGCAGAGTTGCCATATTCAGGTACTGCAGGGTTTTAGATGGGGTACCTTGATTGGCATCCCACTCTTGTCAGTAGTAGGCCACATCTGTCCATAGTAACCACACTTAGAGTTGAGGTTTTGAAGGAATCCGCAGCCTGTCAGGCACTGTGGAACGACTGTGTTGTATTTAGTATAGTGTTGGAGGATAGGTAAGTGCTGTTCAGTAACCAAGTCAGAATGATGTGGGGCTTGGAAACGATGGGGCCCTTCCAGGTGAGGTGGTGGTTCCCATGCGTCTGTATCCTTGTACTTCTAGCGGTGGTGGTTTAGAAGCTGCTGTTGAAAGAATCTTGGTACAGCAGTGCATCTTTTGATGCTGCCAATGTGTATTGGCAGTGAGGGAGTGAATGTTTATGATTAGTGTGCCAATTAAGCAGGGCTGCTTTTATCCTGGATGGTGTCAAGCTTCTCAAGTGTTACTTGAGCTGTATCCATTCAGGCAAATGGGGAGAATTTTGCCTCACTCCTGATTTGTACCTTGTAGATGGTTGATAGTGTTTGAGGAGTCAGGAGGTGAGTTACTCTCCAGGATTCCCAGCAGAATTCCTAGCTCCGACTCGCAGTAGATTGGGTGGGAGAGCACTAATTTCATTTGTGGTGAGGACATAGGCTTTTCTGCCAGCAATGTTGCAACTGTACAAAACTCTAGTGCGGCCGCACTTGGAGTATTGTGTGCAGTTCTGGTCCCCACAATATAAGAAAGATGTGGAGGCATTGGAGAGGGTACAGAGGAGGTTTACCAGGATGTTGCCTGGTATGGAGGGGCAGGTCTTATGAAGAGAGGTTGAGGGATTTGAGGTTGTTTTCGTTAGAAAGGAGGCGGCTAAGAGGGGACCTAATCGAAACATATAAGATGATTAGAGTTTTAGATAGGGTGGACAGTGATAGCCTTTTTCCTAGGATGGAGAAAGCTAGCACGAGGGGACACAGCTTTAAATTAAGGGTGATAGTTATAGGACAGATATCAGAGGTAGGTTCTTTACCCAAAGGGTGGTTCGGGAGTGGAATGCCCTGCTTGCAGCAGTTGTAGATGCGCCAAGTTTGGTGGCGTTTAAGAGGTTAGTTGATAAGTATATGGAAGAGAAGGAATGGTTTAGTTTGGAGGGGCATTGCTTTTTATATTGGTCGGCGCAACATCGAAGGCCGAAGGGCCTGTTCTGTGCTGTTATGTTCTATGTTCTATGTTCTATATGATGTCTGAGGGGCTGTCTGGGGAAACCTGTCATTGGTGGCCTGCTACATAGCAGAATGCAATAGATGTTATCAAATCCTGAGGATAGGGCATTGGGGACTTGAGGGCTAAACTTTTACAATTACACTGAAGACTGGGCAGCGAAGTCACCTGCATGGTTATTGAGGTGTTGTGAGGGGCAAGGGAGAGGGCAGGCAGTGGTATTGTGTAACTTTTAGCTAGAATTTAAAATGTTATCATTCTCTTGTCATGAATCAGGATGATTCAGGAGAACATCAGAAAATTTGCATCAAGTTGGGACGGTTTATTAATTAATGGATTGACCATGCTAAGTTGCCTATTAGTGACACAAGGTGTGTAGGTTAGGAAGATTAATAGGGTAAATGGATGGTTATGGGGTTAGGGCCTGGGTAAGATGCTTTGTCAGAAAGTCAGCTTAGACTCAATGGGAAAATAGCCTCCTCCTGCACTGTAGGGATCCTATGATTCAACCATTTCCCTGCCAGGGATATGATTGTAAGCCTTAAGGTTTCCACATTTAATGCTCATTTCAATTCTGTATTATCTGGTCAGCCTGCAGCTGTTTGAACATCACACCATTTCGGTTTTGACATATGGTATGATTTAACGTCTCATGGTGGGAATTTCAAACTTCCCATGCCACAGTTGTGGCTGATGCTATCAATTGATCTTGTGAAGTCAGTCATAGAGTCAGAGATAAACTGCACGGAAACAGGCTTTTTAGCTCAACTTGGCCATGCTGCCTTATTTTTCACCTTTAAGCTAGTCTCAATTGCCACCATTTGGTCCATATCTCTCTATATCCATCTGACCCATCTAACTGTCTAAATGCTTTTTAAAAGATTGTACCTGCCTCTACTACTACCTCTGGCAGCTTGTTCCAGACACTCGCCACCCTCTATGTGAAAAAATTGCCCCTCTGGACACTTTTATATCTCTCTCCTCTCATCTTAAACCTATGCCCTCGAATTTTAGACTCCACTACCTTTAGGAAAAGATATTGACTAACAGCTGATCTGGCCCCTCATTATTTTATAGATCTCTATAAGATCACCCCTAAGTCTCCTACGCTCCAGGAAAACGTGAATGATTATATTCACGCAGGGTGATGTAAATGTAGTTATGGAGAACACTGAGGTACAGGGTAGCAAACTGGAAAGTATCGAAGTAGATAGGGAGGATGTGCTAGATATTCTCGAGGGGTTGAAGTTGGATAAGTCCCCTGGGCCGGACGGGATTTACCCTAGGATTCTCTGGGAGGCAAGAGAGGAGATTGCAGAGCCTCTGGCTCTGATCTTCAGGTCGTCGTTGGTTACGGGTGTGGTTCCGGAGGACTGGAGGGTAGCGAATGTGGTCCCATTGTTCAAGAAGGGGAAGAGAGACCTTCCAGGGAATTATAGGCCAGTCAGTCTTACTTCTGTTGTGGGCAAAGTATTGGAGAGAATTATTAGGGATAGGATTTATAGTTATTTAGAGAGAAATGAATTGATTGGGGATAGTCAGCATGGTTTGTGAAGGGTAGGTCGTGCCTTACTAACCTTATTGAGTTTTTTGAAAAAGTGACCAAAGAGGTGGATGGGGGTAAGGCGGTTGATGTGGTATATATGGGCTTTAGTAAGGCGTTCGATAAGGTGTCCCATGGAAGGCTTCTGCAGAAAATGCAGGTGTATGGGATAGAGGGTGATTTAGCTAATTGGGTTAGGAATTGGCTAGCAGATAGAAGACAGAGGGTGGTGGTTGATGGGAGATATTCATCGTGGAGTTCGGTGACAAGTGGTGTACCTCAGGGGTCTGTTTTGGGGTCCCTGCTGTTTGTAATTTTTATAAGTGATCTGGATGAGGGTATTGAAGGATGGATTAGTAAATTTGCAGATGACACTAAAGTCGGTGGAGTGGTAGATAGGGAAGAGGGGTGTTATAGTTTGCAGAGAGACTTGGACAAGTTGCAGAGCTGGGCCGAGAGGTGGCAAATGGAGTTTAATGTGGAAAAGTGTGAGGTAATGCACTATGGCAGGAATAATAAATGTGTAGAGTATGGGGCTAATGGTAGGATTCTTAGTAGTCTAGATGAACAGAGGGATCTTGGTGTGTATGTGCATAGATCCCTGAAAGTAGGCAGTCAAGTCAAGAAGGTTGTTAAGAAGGCATACGGAGTCTTAGCTTTTACTGGTAAGGGGATTGAATTTCGGAGCCGCAACGTCATGTTGCAACTGTACAAAACTCTAGTGCGGCCGCACTTGGAGTATTGTGTGCAGTTCTGGTCCCCGCATTATAAGAAAGATGTGGAGGCATTGGAGAGGGTACAGAGGAGGTTTACCAGCATGTTGCCTGGTATGGAAGGCAGGTCTTATGAAGAGAGGCTGAGGGATTTGAGGTTGTTTTCGTTAGAAAGGAGGCGGCTAAGAGGGGACCTAATCAAAACATATAAGATGATTAGAGGTTTAGATAGGGTGGACAGTGATAGTCTTTTTCCTAGGATGGAGAAAGCTAGCACGAGGGGACACAGCTTTAAATTAAGGGGTGATAGTTATAGGACGGATATCAGATAGGAAGGGTGGTTCGGGAGTGGAATGCCCTGCCTGCCGCAGTTGTAGATGCGCCAAGTTTGGTGGCGTTTAAGAGATTAGTTGATAAGTATGTGGAAGAGAAGGGAATGGTTTAGTTTGGAGGGGCATTGCTTTTTATAGTGGTCAGCGCAACATCGAAGGCCGAAGGGCCTGTTCTGTGCTGTAGTGTTCTGTGTTCTATGTTCTATGTTCTAAAACAGTCCCAATCCATCCAGCCTCTCCTTATAACTCAATCTATCAACTCCCGGTAGCATCCTAGTAAATCTTTTCTGCACTCTTTCTAGTTTAATAATATCCTTTCCATAGTAGGATGACCAGAACTGTACATGGTATTCCAAGTGTGGCCTTACCAATGTCTTGTACAACTTCAACAAGGTGTCCCAATTCCTATATTTAGTGTTCTGAACAATGAAACCAAGCATGCTGAATGTCTTCTGCACCATTCTGTCCACCTGTGATTCCACTTTCAAGGAGCTATGAACCTGTATACCTGGATCTCTTTAGTCTATAACTCTTCCCAATGCCCTACCATTAACTAAGTAAGTCCTGACCTAGTTTGATCTACCAAATGCATTATCTCGTTTATCTAAATTAAACTCCATTCGTCAGCCCACTGGCCTAATTGATCAACTTCAACAATATGTCCCAACTCCTGTATTCAATACTGAAGCCATGAGAATAGTGAACCTGTTAATGACTGGAATCCAAAATGGGCTTTTGGCATGAGAACTACAGGACTTTGTCTGAAGCCAATGCCTGGGGCTCTGTGCCCAGTTATTCCTCAATCCCTCTACTTTTGTGTGATCCATTTTTCTATGAATTACCCCAAAGCAAATTTGAGATAGGATGAACTCATGGAGGTTAGCTTCTTGGGCACCAACTCTCTGACAGGGTATCTTATTCCAGCTTCTTTCCCATCTAATCCCTGTAACCCCACACATTCACCATGGCTAATCTAACTTTAAGTTTGAAAGTTAAAGGTTTAAAATTTATTAGTGTCACAAGTATGCTTACATTAACACTGCAGTGAAGTTACTGTGAAAATCCCCTAGTCGCCACATTCCAGTGCTGTTCAGGTACACAGAGGGAGAATTTAGCATGGCCAATGCACCTAACTAGCATGCCTTTTGGATTGTGGGAGGAAACCAGAGCACCCAAAGGAAACTCTCAGACATGGGGAGAACATGAAAGCTCCACACAGATAGTGACCCAAGCCGGGAATTGAATCTGGGTCCCTGGCGCTATGAGGCAGCAGTGCTAACCACTGTACCATTGTGTTGCCCTACTGCCGTACACATCTTTGGACACAAAGGGGCAATTTAGCAAGGCCAGTCCACCTAATCTGCATATCTTTGGACTGTAGGAGAAACTCGCGCAGACATAGAACATAGAACATTACAGGGCAGAACAGGCCCTTCGGCCTTTGATGTTGCGCCGACCAATTAGGAAAAAGCAATGACCCTCTAACCTAAACCATTCCCTTTTCATCCATAAACTTATCTACTAACCTCTTAAACGCCACCAAACTTGGCGCATCTACAACTGCAGCAGGCAGGGCATTCCATACCCTTATGGGGAGAATGTGCAGATTCTGCCAGGAGTGAGCTAGGTTCCTGGCGGTATGAGACAACAGTACTAACCACTCTGCTGCCTGTACTCTGCCAACACAGGCAATAAATATTATTTCACTTGGGTTCCAGAGTCCAGAATCAAAGTTTGTTTAGGTATTCCTTCATTGAAGTTAGCAGGCTGAAAACCAATGCTGAAGAATTCACTTTTCCTGCAGCATTGATTTTGTGCAGTAAGATAAGCACACAGAGATGGATCAGCCTAATAGGTAGTGATTTACAGAACTTCCAGCGGAAACAGTAAAATGGGGGTCAGATATTCCACATGGCAGAGCTTCTGGCCTGTGAGGCTTTCAGTTAGATTATAAATAGCAGACTGAGCTGTATACAGTTCAACAAGACGAGTTATTTGTCCCACAAGCCAGAGGCTGATGTCGTGGCATCCACCTCTCCACAATCTTTGACAGAAATGTGTATCCATCATCTGGATTCAAAAGACTGTTAAATGTCGACCTTTAGGTGAAAGGAGATGGTTTGGAGTGTTCTTAGCAAACAGTCTAACTCCTTCTGGCCAATGGAGGTTACTAAATGCAGATTACCTTTTCCCAGCTCTCTCTGAATTTGATCATTAGTCAATAACGGGATGCAGTTTTTCCTGAAACTGTCGAGTAGTTTCTTTTGTTTTGGGGTCATGGATAGCATAAATTCAGCTACTCTAAAGGTTTCTGTTCACTTTTAAACTTTTGGAAGTAGCAATAAGCATATAAGGTATACAGTGTGAGATATTAGTCTCTCTCATTATCAGTAGAGAGATTGGGAAATCAGCATCACAAATTAATGCCAGTTTGATAACCTCCCCCGCTCCCCGCTGGCCTTTCCTAGTTTGGCTTGGGGTGTGAGTGTGTTTGAACACGTCAGGATTATCAGTTCAGATTGAACTGAACGGTAATTTTTTGCTGTCACCTTTCTTGGGCTGTTGTCTCCCACCAACCCCCATCTATTTAGTGTTGCTCTGATAATTTGCCTTCAGTTCCCTTTCTATTTTTTCTTCATACATCCCTTC
The DNA here is from genome assembly GCA_024679065.1 of Sphyrna mokarran. NCBI lineage: Eukaryota > Metazoa > Chordata > Chondrichthyes > Carcharhiniformes > Carcharhinidae > Sphyrna > Sphyrna mokarran. The sequence goes on along the minus strand of JAGIQG010000013.1, from coordinate 83,958,814 downwards.
ACCACCACCACCACCGCACCGCCCCCCCCCCCCCCCCCCCCCCCCCCCCCCCAAACCCCGCAGCCAGTCATCCTCCCGTTTGCCCTGGTTGAGGGGATCTCTCTTATGCTGTAGGGAAGCTCAGATAACCATGAGAAAGCTGTTTGTATTTAGCTGCTGTATTTGAGCACAATCCCTTGACATATTGGCCCACTGCACTCATTCCCACTGCAGATATTTAAAGCTTATTTATTAATGTCACAACACTGCAATGAAGTTACTGTGAAAATCCCCTAGTAACCACACTCCAGCACATCTTTCAGACAATGGGAGAAAACCCATTCAGGCACAAGGAAAATGGACACACTGCGCTTATACAGTCACCCAAGGCAAGAATCAAACCCGGGTCCATGGCATTGTGAGGCAGCAGTGCTAACCACTGTGTCACCATGTTACCCATTCTCCCCCAAATGCCAACAACAAATTGAAATGAGTCCCTTGTGTTTGATGATATTCATGAAAGAAAAATTTTAGTTTTAAAAAAAAAACCTTCAATGTCCTACGCAGTCACAGGAAAGGAAGGGGAATGAGAAGTGTTAAATGTGGCCACTTGGTGGGTTGGAGTGTTTAATTCCCTCCATCCACCCCAATGTGGTAGTTCTATTTTAGTAACACTGCGTATTAGAGTTGTGAGTGACAGAACTCTGATGATTAAATAAGTTTCTAGGTGAAGGGCGCTGCTTTGAAAAGTCGCTTTTGCGAAAGGGGTCTTGTCCAAAATGAAATTGAAGATGTCCCAAACTGAAATGATTGCAAGGTGCGTGTGTGGAAGTGTTGGAAGCAGCAGCGCTGCAATCAAGCAGAAACTTCTGGCGATTTTGGCTATCAGAGGCTTGTGTATGCATTAGCTCCTACCCTTTAATAACTAATCCAGCTGTAAGTTGTTCTGAGCTCTGCTGCTCACATGGTGGAGAGATCTTTGAACCCTTTTCAATGAGGCAAAGGGCTCAGTAAAGCACATACCTCTATTTATCTCGGCAGTTGGACAAGACCCCTTGGATTGAGAAAATACACTCTTGTTGAAAGCGTCAGTGTGCGTTATGAACCTTGTCTGGTCTTTTAACTCGGGGTTGGTCGGCTTTCTCTTGGAAATGGTGTCCTTGCATAGTGAGCAAGGAGGAGAGTCTCAAAAGACTTGCATCAGCCTCAAAGCACACAGTGTTATGCACAACCGGACACCCCCCCCCCACAGCCACCTGAGTGTTTTATTAGTCAATGGGCTACCCTTCCACCCCACACTCACCGCTTAATGTTTCACCGAGGTATTTCATTTGGTTCTTCAATCCCTAAACCTTTGGCCGATATTGCTTGTCCTTGGCAGAGCGATTATTGAACCTATATGGGCCAAAGCTTCAGCTGACATTGTGTTGGAGGCTACGAGATGACCAGCTGATTCAGAAACAAGGCCCATTAGCTCTTTGCCTGAATACTCCATCCCTCAAGAGGGAGCTTCCACTCTTTACAAAATGCCTCATTTCCCTATGATGTGGTGATCTCTTTGAACTGCCAACAGGGCCGGAGCAGCTCTTGGATGTTTGTATGAATAAGAGGAGGCCATTGAGTGTCCACCGCCCTCAAGCCTATTTCACCCATGGCTATTGGTTGACATTATAGTTAACTTCTCGGCCCCAGTAACTCCCTATCCCCACCTCAGTTGAAAATTTCAGTTGATCTGTAATCATCTTGGCTCCAGTTACTTCTTGGCTTCTGATCTGCAGAAGGCTTCACTCCTGCCTGTGTCCTCCTCTGTCCCTTCAAAGCTGGGTTGAGTTGTTGGTTTGGGATTTCTTCCTTTATCGAAGGGATGGTATATGCCTCCCTGAGTCGGAGAGCATGGCAGTTCCACAACAAAAATTGAACTATGCTGAGTTCAGGCATTTCTCCAGTGAGGCAAAAGTTGTTCTTGGGTCTATTTGGTCACCTTGCTGATTGGCATGTTGTCCCAAAGGAAACACTGTGCGGGAGGCAGATATGCAGATGTTTTGAGATGCTCCATCAGGCTGTTTATAAATGAGGCTTTGATAGATGATATATAACCCTGATGTGCCGCACTTCACAGGATCGTGCATGAATCTCAACAGCACAATATAAGCCCAGCACCAACCCACCAGCAACACCTGTTCAGCCAGTCACAGCACTGCCTCACAGTTGTCTTTTAATTGACAGGCTCTTGACAAGAGGAGAGGAAAGACTTAACAGCAGAGTGGTATCAGTTACAAAACTATCCTTTTAGCTCTTGGGTAGAAATCCTACACAGAGGCGATGCAAAATCGCCCAGTGAATTGTGAATCGCACTTGAGCAACAGAGATGCAGTTGATGTTAATTTGGCAGAAGCTTTATTCTTTCTGACCTTGTATTATACCTGTCTTGGGAGTGTTTGATAGAGGGACAGTGTAGAGGGAGCTTTACTCTGTATCTAACCCCGTGCTGTACCTGTCCTGGGAGTGTTTATTGGGGGACAGTGTAGAGGGAGCTTTACTCTGTATCTAACCCCGTGCTGTACCTGTCCTGGGAGTGTTTGATGGGGGGACAGTGTAGAGGGAGCTTTACTCTGTATCTAACCCCGTGCTGTACCTGTCCTGGGAGTGTTTGATGGGGGGATAGTGTAGAGGGAGCTTTACCCTGTCTGATGTTCTGTGCACCCAGCGCTGACATCTCTCGGCTTGCAATGAGAAAGTCCTTTGCTCTTCCACGTACCCCTCCACGATAAACAAATAGCTTAATTAAAGAAATCAGCAGTGTTTGAGGAAATTATAGGTTAACTGTCTGGTGCTGTGGCTTCAAACTGTTGCAAGTTGAGATTTCAAAAGATTGAAGTGGTGTTGATCTTTGGAGTTGCCGGGTTGCTGTGATTTCCTGCCAGTGTTGATTGCCCAATTAGTGATACTGAAGACTCAGCAAAGTAGTGATTCCCTTTCTAACTCTTCTCCTCTTTTCCTAGCGGACATACCTCCTGCCCCGGGTAACATACCTGCCACGCACCCACTCATGGTTCGGCACGCTGATCACAGCGCCCTGACACTGGGCACCGGGTCCTCCACCACGCGGCTCACGCAAGGTATTGGGCGCAGCCAGAGGGCCATCCGGCCGTTTGCAGCCAACACTGGCCACACAATCCACGTGCACTATCCTGGGAACAGGCAACCAAATCCACCCTTGATCCTGCAAAGGTAACAACTACACTGTGGTTCGGTCAGTGCCGAGGGAGCGCCGCGCTGCGGGTGGGTCGGTGCCGAGGGAGCGCCGCGCTGCGGGTGGGTCGGTGCCGAGGGAGCGCCGCGCTGCGGGTGGGTCGGTGCCGAGGGAGCGCCGCGCTGCGGGTGGGTCGGTGCCGAGGGAGCGCCGCGCTGCGGGTGGGTCGGTGCCGAGGGAGCGCCGCGCTGCGGGTGGGTCGGTGCCGAGGGAGCGCCGCCTGCGGTGTCGGTGGGGGCCGCACTGCGGGGGGTCGGTGCCGAGGGAGCGCCGCACTGCGGGTGGGTCGGTGCCGAGGGAGCGCCGCACTGCGGGTGCCGAGGGAGCGCCGCACTGCGGGTGCCGAGGGAGCGCCGCACTGCGGGTGGGTCGGTGCCGAGGGAGCGCTTGAAGGGTTAGTGTGAACATCACTAAAAGCAGTTGATTCTGAGCATTAGTTTGTTATCTGTGGGATCTTGCTGTGTGCCAATTGGCTGCCATGTTTCTGACATTACAGCAATTGTGCATTTCCTGCAGTGCTGGAAAAGCTACTCAGTCCTTTTTGTCCTATTCTTGGGGGTTTTATATCCTGTATGGAGCCTGTAGAAGCTGATTTGTTTTAAGTGTGGTGGAGAAAGTGCTCTGGTTTTGAGTTATGTTGCTCGGGTGATGAAGCACGTTGCTTGCCTTGACCCTATTTATTACTCACTGAGCCTGTGTGTCTGTTTCATATCGCCTGCAGATTGCTTGGGCCCTCAGCTGCAGCGGATATCCTGCAGCTGAGCAGCAGCCTGCCCCTGCAGAGTCGTGGCCGTGCCAGGCTGCTGGTGGGCAATGACGATGTCCATATCATTGCCCGATCGGATGATGACCTCCTGGATGACTTTTTCCACGATCAGACAGCCACGACCAGCCAAGCAGGTGAAGGAGCTGACCGAGCGCCAGCTAGGCACCACAAAGATGTCAGTGTGGGTCAGGGTCGGGGTATGTAGGCGCTGATCTGAATCCTCAGACTTGTGTATCCCCATCATTTTGAGGGCAATCACAGGAGGATAATGAGCAACATTGGCTGGGTGGGTAACAGTGAGGCAGTGTGTCTTGGGCTACTGGAAGATAAAGTCACCGAGGTTTACAGCATGGAAATAGGCCCTTCAGCACAAATTATCCATGCTGCCCTTTTTAAAACCCCAAGCTAGTCCTAGTTGGCCACATTTGGCCCATAACTCTATACCTATTGAACGATGTAACTGTCTAAATGCTTTTTAAAATACAAAACTGTACCCGCCTCTACTACTGCCTCTGGCAGCTTGTTCCAGACACTCACCACCCTCTGCGTGAAAAAATTGCCTCTCTGGACCCTTCTGTGTCTCTCTCCTCTCACCTTAAACCTCTGCTATCTAGTTTGGGAAAAGATATTGACTATCTAGCTGATCCGTGCCCCTCGTTATTTTATAGACCTCTATAAGATGACCCCTCAACCTCTTACGCTCCAGAGAAAAATGTCTATCCAGCTTCTCTTTATAACTCAATGCATCAAGTCCCAGTAGCATCCTAGTGAACCTTTTCTGCATTCTTTCTAGTTTAATAATATCCTTTCTATAATAGGGTGACTAGAGTTGCACACAGTATTCTAAGTGTGGCTTTACCAATGTCTTGTACAACTTCAACAAGACATTCCAACTCCTATATTTAATGTTCTGACCGATGAAACCAAATGTATCAAATGCTTTCTTCACCACCCTGTCCATCTGTGACTCTACTTTCAAGGAGCTATGTACATGTACCCCTAGATCTTTGTTCTGTAACTCTCTCTAATGCCCTAGCATTAACTGATAAAGTCCTGCCCTGGTTCAATCTACCAAAATCCATCACCTTGCATTTATCTAAATTAAATTAAATTCCATCTGTCATTCGTCAGCCCACTGGTCTAATTGATCAAGATTCCACTGCACTTGGAGATAACTTCCTTCACTGTGTCATCTGCAAAGCATGCCCCCTATATTCTCATCCAAATCATTAATATAAATGACAAATAACACTGATCTCTGAGACACGTCGCTGGTCACAGGCCTCCAGTTTGAAAAACAACTCTCTACAACCACCCTCTGGCTTCTATCAAGAAGCCAATTTTGTATCCATTTTGATACCTCACCCTGGATCCCATGAGATTTAAATATATGCAACTACCTACCATATGATACCTTGTCAAAGGCCTTGCTAAAGTCCATGGAGACAATATCAACTGCACTGCCCTTATCTACTTTCTTGGTTACCCCTTCAAAAACTCAATTAAATTTGTAAGACATGATTTTCCACTCACAAAGCCATGCTGACTGTCCTTAATCAGTCCTTGTGTCTCTAAATACCTAAAGATCTTGTCTCAGAATATCTTCCAACGGTTTGTTCACCACAGATGTGAGGCTCACTGGTCTGTAGTTCCCAGGCTTTTCCCTACAGCCCTTTTTAAACAAAGGTACAATATTAGCCACTTGCCAATCTTCAGGCACCTCACCCATGACTATCAATGATTCAAATATCTTGGCTGGGGAACCCACATTTTCCTCCCTAGCCTACCATAAGGTCCTGGGATACACTTCATCAGGTCCCGGAGATTTATCTACTTTGATGTGCTTTAAGACTTCCAGAACTTTTTTTTCTATAATATGTATGTTCCTTAAAACATCATTTATTTCTCTAATTTCCCTAAGATCCATGTTCTTCTCAAAAATAAATACTGATGAGAAATATTCATTTAGGATCTCACATAAATGACATTGTTGATCCTTAAGAGGCTGTACTCTCTCCCTTGTTACTCTTTTGCTGTTTATGTATTTGTAGAAGCTGTTTGGATTAGAACATAGAACACTACAGCACAAACAGGCCCTTCGGCCCATAAGTTGTGCCGATCATATCAGTACCTACCAGGCCATAGAACTATCTGTAACTCCCAATCCCATTAAATTCCATGTACTCATCCAGAAGTCTCTTAAAAGATCTCAGTGACTTCGCCTCTACCACCACTGATGGCAACCGATTCCATTCACTCACCACCTCTGAGTGAAAAACGTAGCTCGAACATCTCCTCTGTACTTGCCCCCCAGCACCTTAAACCTGTGTCCTCTCGTAGCGACCATTTCAGCCCTGGGAAATAGCATCTGAGAATCTACTCTATCTATTCCTCTCAACATCTTACAAACCTCTATTAGGTCGCCTCTCAACCTTCATTTTTCCAGGGAGGAGACCTAGCTCTCTCAACCTATCTTCATAAGGCCTGCCCCCCAGTCCACGCAACGTCCTTGGAAATCTCATCTGCACTCTCTCAATAGCTTCCACATCCTTCCTATAGCGAGGTGATCAGAACTGCACACAGTACTCCAAGTGGATTCTTTGCTTTATCTGCCAAAACAATCTCATGTCCCCTTTTTGCCCTCCTGATTTCTCTCTTAACTCTATTCCTACACCTGCTACACTCTTCAGGGGATCCACTTGATCCCAGCTGCCTATGCATGCATGTCACGTGCCTCTTTCTTCTTGACCAGGGCCTCAATATCCCGAGATATGGGCGAAAAGGTCAACTGAGCAGATAAACAGCAAATAGAAATTAACCCTGAAAAGTGTGAGGTGACACACTTTGGAAGGAGTAATTTGACAAGGAAGAACTCAATGAATGATAGGACACTAGGAAGATCAGTGGAGCAAAGGGATCTTGGCGTGTTTGTCCACAGATCTCGGAAAGCGGAAGGGCGTATTAGTCGGGTGGTGAGAAAGGGCAGATTGGACACTTGCCTTTATCAATCCAGGCACAGGTTACAAAAGCAGAGAGGTCATGTTGGAGTTGTATTGAATTTGGTGAAGCCCCACAGCTGGAGCACTGTGTGCAGTTCTGGTCACCATATTGTAGGAAGGATGTGATTGTATTGGAGGGGGTGCAGAGGACATTCACCAGGGATGGGACAGAACATTTAAGTTATGAAGAGAGGTTGGATAGACTTGGGCTGTTTTCATTGGAGCAGAGAAGATTGAGGGGCAATCTAATCGAGGTGTACAAGATTATGAGGGGCACGGACAGAGTGGATAAAGAGCAGTGTTCCCCTTAGTTAAAGAGTCAGTTATGAGGGAGGACACAGGTTCAAGGTGAGGGCTGGGAGGTTTAGGGAGGATGTGAGGAAAAGCTTTCTACCAGAGGGTAGTGAGGGTCTGGAATGTGCTGCCTAGAAGGGTGATGAAGGTGGGTTGCCTCACATCCTTTAAAAAAGTATCTGGATCAGCACTTGGCACATCACAACCCTGACCATCTCTGCAATGTTTAAGAGCAGCTTTCAAACTGCAGAGAAAGAAAGGAAAATCGTGCATCTCATTGCCTTAGTCCTGCACCTTTGCAGAACGAGAACTGAATGAAAGCCCTAGCCCTGGTATGGAGGCGTTCCCCATGCTTGGCCACTGACCACCTGTACTATATCAGTTAGAATGCTTTTCTTCCTGCAGGTACTCTGTCTAGCATCCCAACTGCACTAACACGCTGGACTGAGGAATGCAAAGTACTGGACGCAGAAAGCATGCACGATTGCGTGGCAGGTGAGAATTTGTTGGCATATGTGGAGAAAATATTGTCACTCTCCCATGCGGAAATGTGAAGGCAAGTGAGGAAACCAAAAATGAGCAGTCATAGAGGTTTACAGCTTGGAAACAGGCACTTTGGCCCAACTTATCCATAGCACCCCTTTTTTTTTAACACTCCTAAGTAAATCCCAATTGCATTTGGCCCATATCCCTCTATACCCCTTGTACCTATGTAACTATCTAAATGCTTTTTTTAAAAGATAAAATTGTACCTGCCTCTACTACATCCTCTGGCAGCTTGTTCCAGACACTCACCACCCTCTGTGTGAAAACATTGCCCCTTTGGATACTTTTTGTATCTCTCCCCTCTCACCTTAAACCTATGCCCTCTAAGTTTAGACTCCCCTACCTTTGAGAAAAGATATTGACGATCTACCTTGTTTATACACCTCATTATTTTATAGACCCCTATAAGATCATCCCTCAGCCTGCTATGCTCCAGAGGAAAAAGTCCCAGTCTACTCAACCTCACCTTATAATTTAATCCATGAAATCCCGGTAGCATCCTATTAAATCTTTTCTGCACTCTTTCTAGTTTAATAATATCCTTTCTATAATCGGGTGACCAAAACTGTACATGGTATTCCAAGTGTGGCCTTACCAATGTCTTGTACAACTTCAACAAGACGTCCCAACTCCTGTATTCGATGTTCTGACTGATGAAATCAAACATGCCAAATTCCTTCTTCACCACTCTCTCCACTTGTGACTCCACTTTCAAGGAGCTATGAACCTGTACTCTTGGATCTCTTTGTTCTGTAACTCTTCTCAACGCCCTACCATTAATTGAGTAAGTCCTGCCGTGGTTCAGTTGACCAAAATGCACCACCTCACATTTGTCTAAATTAAGCTTTGACTGCCATTCGTCAGCTCACTGGCCTAATTGATCAAGATTGCGTTGCAATTGGAGTCACGTTCCGATTTCCCCTCTCGCTTTTCACACTCCAGCTTGTGTACAGCTCAGCAGACACCTGGTGTCTTCCACCCTGTGTGAACTCTGTTCCTGAGCAATGCCTCTATGCTGAACCTGAACTTGTCCACAGCCCAGTGCTTTGGGTATGTGTCACTAGACTAGAACCATGAGTCTCCTGTCTCTGGCCCCCTCTCAGCTCCAGGGAGAGTTTAATTGCTCTCTGCAGCTGCCCTGGCTAAAGTCAGCTGTTCTGAGAGTGATTCATTCAAGTGACCCTTGAATGTGCGAGTGGATGTGAATCACGGAAGATTCCCACAGGTACTCCAAGCGTCAGCCTCTCTTTACCTTGGGGCATGAGGGAGGGCGGGAGAGGGCTCGGATACCTCTGGACTGCTGCACCACTAACTCTGGGACCCTCTCTCAATTGATAAAGTGGTGAAGTTACCCATTATCCAGCATCTGGAGTCACTACGCGACGAGGAGCTGGAGGAACGGAGAGAGAAACGCCGGAAGCAACTGGCAGAAGAAGAGGCCAGGCGAGAGGAGAAGTCCAAGGAGGAGAAGGAGAACAAGGAGCAGAATGCTTCGGTGAGTGAGAACAAAACACAGGTAGCTGCAGTGTGGACCCTCCGTGGTGGGGGACTGCATCTGGCACTCCTCATTTATCTCCAAGGATGCCTTAATCCTCTGTCTTCAGTTGCTGGGTCAGGAATAGTGGGGGTCTAAGGGTATTGAAACACTGTACATATTAAGGCTGACCTGACTTTTCATTGTTGCACCACCGGGGAGCAGATTTCTTTATGGCTCAAACCTGCAGCTCACTGACGGAGGGGATTGGGTGGGGGGGGGGGGGGGGAACCCACATAACAAGACGAGTTGGTTATTTAGCCACAAGCCAGTTGTGCCAAATCAGTGAAGTCATGGATGCTTTTCTACCTTTAGCAGCACTTTGCCCAAAGCCCATGACCTATCTGCCTGATATCAAATATATTGGATGGCTGACATTGACAGCCCCTGATGCTAGAGACTTCCAGAACATAGAACATTACAGCACAGAACAGGCCCTTCGGCCTTCGATGTTGCGCCAACCAATATAAAAAGCAGTGCCCCTCCAAACTAAACCTCTTAAATGCCACCAAACTTGGCGCATCTACAACTGCTGCAGGCAGGGTATTCCACTCCCGCACCACCCTTTGGGTAAAGAACCTGCCTCTGATATCCGTCCTATAACTATCACCCCTTAATTTAAAGCTGTGTCCCCTCGTGCTAGCTTTCTCCATCCTAGAAAAAGGCTATCACTGTCCACCCTATCTAAACCTCTAATCATCTTATATGTTTCGATTAGGTCCCCTCTTAGCCGCCTCCTTTCTAACGAATACAACCTCAAATCCCTCAGCCTCTCCTCATAAGACCTGCCCTCCATACCAGGCAACATCCTGGTAAACCTCCTCTGTAACCTCTCCAAAGCCTCCACATCTTTCTTATAATGCGGGGACCAGAACTGCACACAATACTCCAAGTGCGGCCGCACTAGAGTTTTGTACAGTTGCAACATGACGTTACGGCTCCGAAATTCAATCCCCCTACCAATAAAAGCTAAGACTCCGTATGCCTTCTTAACAACCTTATCGACTTGACTGCCTACTTTCAGGGATCTATGCACATATACACCAAGATCCCTCTGTTCATCAACACTATTAAGAATCCTACCATTGGCCCTATACTCTACACATTTATTATTCCTGCCAAAGTGCATTACCTCACACTTTTCCACATTAAACTCCATTTGCCACCTCTCGGCCCAGCTCTGCAACTTGTCCAAGTCTCTCTGCAAACTATAACACCCCTCTTCACTATCTACCACTCCTCCGACTTTGGTGTCATCTGCAAATTTACTAATCCATCCTTCAATACCCTCATCCAGATCATTTATAAAAATTACAAACAGCAGGGGCCCCAAAAAAGACCCCTGAGGTACACCACTTGTCACCGAACTCCAAGATGAATATCTCCCATCAACCACCACCCTCTGTCTTCTATCTGCTAGCCAATTCCTAACCCAATTAGCTAAATCACCCTCTATCCCATACATCTGCATTTTCTGCAGAAGTCTTCCATGGGCCACCTTATCAAACGCCTTACTAAAGTCCATATATACCACATCAACCGCCTTACCCCCATCCACCTCCTTAGTCACTTTTTCAAAAGACTCAATGAGGTTAGTAAGGCACGACCTACCCTTCACAAAACCATGCTGACTATTTCCAATCAATTCATTACTCTCTAAATAAGTATAAATCCTATCCCTAATTATTCTCTCCAATACTTTGCCCACCACAGAAGTAAGACTCACTGGCCTATAATTCCCTGGAAGGTCTCTCTTCCCTTCTTGAACAACGGGACCACATTCGCTATCCTCCAGTCCTCCGGAACCACACCCGTAACCAACGACGACCTGAAGATCAGAGCCAGAGGCTCTGCAATCTCCTCTCTTGCCTCCCAGAGAATCCTAGGGTAAATCCCGTCCGGCCCAGGGGACTTATCCAACTTCAAACCCTCGAGAATATCTAGCACATCCTCCCTATCTACTTCGATACCTTCCAGTTTGCTACCCTGTACCTCAGTGTTCTCCATAACTACATTTACATCACCCTGCGTGAATACCGAAGAGAAATATTTATTCAGTACCTCTCCAATCTCCTCAGGCTCCACGCACAACTTCCCACTGCTGTCTATGACTGGCCCTAAGAAGGTTCACAACCCTCTGAGTGAAGGAGCTTTTTCAGACATAGAGGAATTTCCTAAGTTGAAACATATTTTCCAGGGGAATGAATGCAAGAAATTTTAACTTCAATCTTAAAAGGAGACCTCGGCTGTCAGGGTTGATATTTGGAGGCAAAGTCATGCAGGAGGGTGGAGGAAATCTGAGTTGTGATTGTGTTGTCTTCAAGACAGTGCAATACAAGAGGGTAACTTGGCTTGAGGGACCAATGGAAGCTGAGAGTGAGTGATCACCCCAGAGGGTGGAGTCCTCTCGGGCAGTATGCATCTGGAAGCCATGTAGTAAGAAAGTAAGGACCAGAGCAGCTGAGAGCAACCTTGGGCTGCAAAATCCCTGTACCTAGTTTCTCTTTATTCAATAAATACCTTTTGTTCCTCACAGAATCTGAAATCTCTTGATGATGCCAGTGTGTGCCGCAGTACTGTTAGGCATCAGTTCAGAAAGTCCAGGGTACATTTCTGAAGTTAACCAAGCCTCCCAACTATTTTTGGTTTTGGTATCAATGTGAGGAATGAAGTGTTCCACCCCAAGCTTTTATCACAACAAGCTTTATTTAACCATACAGCTTAACTAGAAAGAATTAGCGTAACTTTTACCAATTGAAATACTTAAACATGATATAATTTTTAACTGCCAGCCTATCTCTTTTAGTTCCAATTTAAACGGTACTCCCTATCTATATAAACTCCTCTTCAAAATCTGTTAGTAAACAACAGACTTACATGCTGGTATGCAGACTGCTCATCCTCAAGTGCCCAGCACATGTCTGAAGAGAAACCTATTTTCTAGCAAGTCCAAACTACAGTCTCCAAAGAGAGAGGATTTGATTCAATTTATTATTGTCACATGTATTAAAATACAGTGAAAAGTATTGTTTCTTGCACACTATACAGACAAAGCATACCATTCCTAGAGAACGAAAGGAGTGAGTGTAAAATGTAGTGTTACAGTCAGAGCTAGGATGTAGGGAAAGATCAATTTAATGTGAGGTGGTCCATTCAGAAGTCTGACAGCAGCAGGGAAGAAGCTGTTCTTCAGTTGGTTGGTACGTGACCTTAGACATTTATATATTTTTTTGATGGAAGAAATTGAAAGGGAGACTGTCCTGTGTGTGTGGGGTCCTTAATTATCCTGGCTGCTTTTGCCAAGGCAGCAGGAAGTGTGGACAGAGTCACTGGATGGGAGGCTGGTTTGTGTGATCAGCTGGGCTTCGTTCAGCTGGGCATTCAGCTCATTTGAAGAGAAATACCCCAAAATCTCAGATCATTTCTGCTTCTGCGTTCTCAGCCTGCGTGGGGCCTGGCAGACAGCTCCACATCATAAACCAAAGTTGAATTTTAAAACCCGCATTTCACAGGAAAAATGGCACAAATACAGCTTTTAAAGACATAGCATCATCACAGGATTAACAACCTGCTCCTGAGGCTGGAGATTCATTGTGAATTTAAAAACAGTTTGAGAGAGATTTGTGAGGAAATGAACCCAAGGCGGGTAATTGGAGTTGAGGAACAAAGCAGCAGCTGTCTAACTGGGTAGCAGTGCAGGTGTGAGGGGCTGAATGGCCACCCCCTGTTCTGAAGAGAGTTCTATAGAACATGAGCACTCCTGAAATACTAGGAGCAGCTAAAAGAGCATTTCAACCTCAGAGTGAAGTGGTGATTTTTCTTTTGCCTCCAGGTGAGACAGTTGATGTTTATTTCTTTGTGTGGGCACTGCTGGGTTAACTGTTGTCACTCTTTGTACAGCAGGCTGCAGGTTCCACCAGAGCGGCCAACTCGTCTGTTCAAGGTGACAAGAGTCAAACAGGTTTGTTCCCTACCCTAATCTCCATTTGCTGTACCCAGCTATGTGTGTATCACAGTGTAACAAGGGCAGTATACGTAAGAAGACATGGACAATGAGGTGGGGGGAGCAAATGCTGGCAAAAGGCATACCATTAGCAAGATGGCAGCTTATTGACGTTTTATGCTTTTCCTTCTTAGATTACCCTCAATACAGTCCCCCATCACTCCTAGGACGGGTACAGCACAGGGTTAGATACAGAGTAAAGCTCCCTCTACACTGTCCCCCATCAAACACTCCCAGGACAGGTACAGCACGGGGTTAGATACAGAGTAAAGCTCCCTCTACACTGTCCCCATCAAACACTCCCAGGACAGGGACAGCACGGGGTTAGATACAGAGTAAAGTTCCCTCTACACAGTCCCCATCAAACACTCCCAGGACAGGGACAGCATGGGGTTAGATACAGAGTAAAGCTCCCTCTACACTGTCCCCCATCAAACACTCCCAGGACAGGTACAGCACAGGGTTAGATCCAGAGTAAAGCTCCTTCTTCACTGTCCCCATCAAACACTCCCAGGACAGGTACAGCACAGGGTTAGATATAGCATAAATTGAATCCAGATTAATTAATACAAAGCTGTGCTTGTGCACTGTCTGAAAATCAGACAGCAATGCAACTGACAGTAGCTAGGAGCAATTTGTGTGACCTACGGTCCAGTACAGGAGATGCAGTGAAAGGCAGTGGGTTGGAAATCAGGTAAAGCTTTGTCTTTGTGCCTCTACCTTTTCCCCACTTGCCTTCACTGCTTTCTGATCTTTCTATTTGTCTGCTTGTATCATTTTTATGCTAACTTGTTCACTCTGCAGTTCCAGGCGTCGCTGAGTGGTTGGATATGGAATGGTGCCCTTTGGGATGAGGTAGTAGGTTGTATAGTTTTAGGGTCATACCCGATCTTGGAGTTAACTATACAATCTACTGTCTTTCCTACGGTGGTAAACTGGCCTGCCAAAGCTCCAAGGCTGCGCGGTCTTCACATGCACAGCTGATAAGGTTCTGTGTGTCGATTCAGTTACTTTTATTTGAAACTGTCACAACTGGCTGGCACAGTATCCGTGCCCAAACTGGTCAGGACATTTGAATACAAGTCACTTGCTTACAGTGCAACTGTATGCCTGATTTGCACTTGCCCACAGCTAGTGAGTTGTTGACACTGGAAGTGTGCTGTACTGCTGGAGGTACTGTCTTTATGATGAGATATTGAAGGTGTTGTGCAGGTGCAAGGCTTCCCATGCTGCTCTTGAACAGAGTTGGCAGATTTCTCCCCTACCCTCCCCCCGACCCCGTGTTCATAGACTATTAGCTCATTGTCATGTTGCTGTTTGTGGGCACTGTCTGTGTGCCAAGTGTCTGCCATATTTCCATAAGTGCAAAGGGATGAGAAGTTTTACCTGTCAGGAAAGATTGAACAGGCCAGAGTTCATTTCTGGAGAAAAGAGAAGGTTGAATTAGGTGACCTAGTTAATGTCTTTAAAATGGTGAATGGCGTATTGATTAGCAAGACGTAGAGAAGATGTTTCCACTTACGGAAGGCACCCAGGGCTAAGGAGACTATCAATAAACCAATCATAAACAAATCCTACCGGGGAAAAGGTATGGCAGGGGTTGGAGGTGGGTTACAATACAGGAGAAACTTCACCCAGAGCATGGTGACGATGTAGCATGCACCCAAGGTCAGGTGAATAGCAGAAATGTATTTAAGAGGAGAAGCTGGATAAGCATATCAGGGAGAAGATATGTGATAGTTGAGAAGGATATGAGAGAGTTGGGACACGGTTTGTATAGAGGAAGGATATGAGAGAGTTTGGAGATGGTTTGTATCGAGGAAGGATATGAGAGAGTTTGGAGACGGTTTGTATAGAGGAAGGATATGAGAGAGTTGGGAGACTGTCGAGAGGAAGGATATGAGAGAGTTTGGAGACGGTTTGTATAGGGGAAGGGCTGATACAGACAAGTTGACCGAATGTTCCAGTTTCTGTGCTTTTTGAATCTTCGTCACACGCTTCAGGAAGCATGGGGGGAGTTGGTGAACTTCAGAAAAGCCCAGTGTAAGATGAAGTGGCCAGTTTTCAGCCACCACTGAGGTTGCATTTGGATTGGAGCTGTTATTAACCCTGGAAGATGAATGACTGGTTCGATATGCGTCGGCAGGCTGAGGTAGTAGGTTGTATAGTTGTAGGGCAGTGATTTCCCCCTTTCATTTTTTCTTTATTTTGCCCTGCTTGGAGATAACTATACAACCTACTGCCTTCCTCGCTGAGTAGCCAAGCAACCAACAGGTGTGCACTGCTTTGCAGGCAGTGGTTGATGTTGGGGCTATGAAGGTGGATACTCTGCATGGTGCAGTTCCAGAGCTTGTGATGGGAAATGTTAAAAGAGGTGTCTGCCCACTGGTTTTTGACTTCTTAAATTCCAATTCAAATGCAAATAAGTGCACAGTGAGTTAATAGTAAGCGATTCTCAACCATCCCTAAACTATTAAAACTCCCTCTTCACCGTCCCCATCAAACACTCCCAGGACAGGTACAGCATGGGGTTAGATACAGAGTAAAGCTCCCTCTACACTGTCCCCCCATCAAACACTCCCAGGACAGGTACAGTACGGGGTTAGATACAGAGTAAAGCTCCCTCTACACTGTCCCCATCAAACACTCCCAGGACAGGTACAGCACGGGGTTAGATACAGAGTAAAGCTCCCTCTACACTGTCCCCCATCAAACACTCCCAGGACAGGTACAGCACGGGGTTAGATACAGAGTAAAGCTCCTTCTACACTGTCCCCCATCAAACACTCCCAGAACAGGTACAGCACGGGGTTAGATACAGAGTAAAGCTCCCTCTACACTGTCCCCATCAAACACTCCCAGGACAGGTACAGCACGGGGTTAGATACAGAGTAAAGCTCCCTCTATACTGTCCCCCATCAAACACTCCCAGGACAGGTACAGCACGGGGTTAGATACAGAGTAAAGCTCCCTCTACACTGTCCCCCATCAAACACTCCCAGGACAGGTACAGCACGAGGTTAGATACAGAGTAAAGCTCCCTCTACACTGTCCCCCATCAAACACTCCCAGGACAGGTACAGAACGGTGTTAGATACAGAGTAAAGCTCCCTCTACACTGTCCCCATGAAACACTCCCAGGACAGGTACAGAACGGGGTTAGATACAGAGTAAAGCTCCCTCTACACTGTCCCCATCAAACACTCCCAGGACAGGTACAGCACAGGGTTAGATACAGAGTAAAGCTCCCTCTACACTGTCCCCATAAAACACTCCCAGGACAGGTACAGCACAGGGTTAGATACAGAGTAAAGCTCCCTCTACACTGTCCCCATCAAACACTCCCAGGACAGGTACAGCACGGGGTTGGATACAGAGTAATGTTTTCTCTCGACCGAACTATTAGAATGGGGGTAATTCCTGATTTATAGATCAGATGTATCTCAACAGCTGAAAAGCCATGTTGGTCAGGACCATTTTCCAGTTCTCTTCTCTGCTGGTTTGTCTTCAGTTTATTTCACACTGTCCACAACAATTGTGAATCATTCTCACTGCTCGCGACTTGATTCTCCTCGGAGTCTGTTTGTTCAGTGTTTTTATTTCTACGCTGTGAAATTCTGCTGTGTGTTCACTTTGTGCCCTTCTCTCTCGGTTATCTCAGCCAAACGTTTTCACGCACAGCCTTTCAACACGTTTGATACCTTTCTGTGTTACCCTCCCCCAGGTGTGAGTTCCAGTGCCCTATCAGCTACAAATGAAGCCATCAGCAACATGGCCGCCTCGATTGCAGAAGCAGCACTGGAAGCCATGAGGACTCATGGCCAATTATCAGGTGAGTATCTGTATAGTGCTTGCCACAATATCTCTGCTACACCAAATCCACAGGAAGGTGGGGAGTGGGCTGTCACACAAGTGCTGCCACATGTCTTTAAATTAGCATTTTCCCAGATTCCCTCTTTCATTCCTGTCCATTTAATCTCATCATTGAATCTCCTGGAGGCTATGCGTCTTGTTCCAGACTATCGCACCCTTGCTCTGGGACAACATTTTGGTAGAATGACACCTCCTGCAGTGCAGGGTTCTCTGAGTTCTATCTTCTGCTTCTCTTTTTGTCATTCTCTGCAAAAGTGCCTGTTCTTCGACTGGAGTTCGTGTTTCTCAATTGCTGCTTTGCTCCTTATGAATCTCTGAAGTTGGAAAGTTTGGGTATCATCGATTGTCAGACCTTCAGTCTGCCCAGCTGATATCTCTTTGATCATGCAAAATATCTCTGCCTGCAATGGTTTGTGTCCTTGGGCAGTGTCGATTAAAGTAATTGGAGACATGACACAAGAATTGACCTTAGAAAGCTGTTTGATCGAGGCAACCTTTGGCATCGTCCTTCTCCATTTATAGCTCTCCATGAGAGCAGAGTGAACCCAAAGCTTTCACTCCATAAAATCATAGAACCCCTAGAGTACAGAAGGAGGCCATTTGGCTCATTGAATCTGCACCAACTCTCTGACAGGATCTTGCCCAGATCCTCTTTTCTGCCCTATCCCATAACTCCCACATTTCCCATGTCTCCTTTCTTGAACTTTGGTGATATTGGCATCCCTGAGGTCAGCAGGAATTTCTTCAGTTTCCCAGCTTTTCAGCCACTGAAGATGACAGGTGATCTCTTTTACAAGTTTGAAACTCTCTGCTGGAATCCCCTCCACTCTTGTGGCTTTTTCCATTCTTCACGTGTTTAATGGAATCTTTGACTTCATGTACACCAAGTGGGAATCTGCAATCATCATTGGTGGGATGTTGAGGGATTTCCTCAAACACATCCTCACCTACGATTGTTTCATACTTTAGGAGATCTTTGAAATGTTCTCTCCAATGAAGGTTGATGTTTTTTCTGTCTCTCAAGAGCATTCAGTCCTTATGCTGCATTGCTTGGAGGCCTAGGGTCCATATGTTGCCTTGATGGCACTGAAGAAGTCCCTGATATTGTGCTTGTTAGTGAGAAGTTGTAGCTCTGTCCACCATTGGTCTTTATTTCCCTAGTTCTTCATTGTATTTCTGCCTTTGCTGGTTTGTGAGCTCTCCTCTTTGCCTTGCTGGTATTGTCATTTCACCAGGTGCTTGTTGACAAGCTCGTGAATGGTGTGGTTGCTTTCTTCAAATCAGCTTGGTGTTTCCTGGTCTTGTAGCTGATGGTTTCTTCACAGCTTGAGACTGTCCTCAGCCCTTCTCAATTTTCCTCCACTCCATTTGAATGAACACTTTGAAGATTTTGGAAAATACATTTTTAATAGTTCACTGGGAGATTTTGTTCTTGAAGCTGCCAAGTGTTATTTTTTTCTGTGCTGTTCCTTCTCTCTCTGCTGCGTCTGGTGGAGATTGATGCATGTAGAGAAGCGATGTGCCAGTGGTCTATCCAGCTATCATCTACACTGGTTGTCACTTTGGTGATGAGGGCTTCCTTTCAGTCTCAGCATTGGACAGTGAGAAAGTTGATCGTGTGCCAGTGTGAGTGTGGATGTCTCCAGGAAGTCTTGAACTTGGGTGTTAATGATAGCAAACTGGTGTTCCGTCCATCTGGTGAGCAGGAGAATCCTGTGGGTGTGGTGTTTCCCAGCTCCTTGCTTTCTGATGCTCCCTTTCTAGAGTTGGGAGTCCTTTCCAACACTGATGTTGAAGTCCTCAAGCAGGATGATACTTTTCAAGAAATATTAGCGAGTACTGGAAAGTATTGAAGTAGATAGGGAGGATGTGCTAGATATTCTTGAGGGTTTGAAGTTGGATAAGTCCCCTGGGCCAGACGGGATTTACCCTATGATTCTCTGGGAGGCAAGAGAGGCGATTGCAGAGCCTCTGGCTCTGATCTTCAGGTCGTCGTTGGTTACAGGTGTGGTTCCGGAGGACTGGAGGATAGCGAATGTGGTCCCCTTGTTCAAGAAGGGGAAGAGAGACCTTCCAGGGAATTATAGGCCAGTGAGTCTTACTTCTGTTGTGGGCAAAGTATTGGAGAGAATAATTAGGGATAGGATTTATAGTTATTTAGAGAGAAATGAATTGATTGGGGATAGTCAGCATGGTTTTGTGAAGGGTAGTTCGTGCCTTACTAATCTCATTGAGTTTTTTGAAAAAGTGACCAAAGAGGTGGATGGGGGTAAGGCGGTTGATGTGGTATATATGGCCTTTAGTAAGGCGTTTGATAAGGTGGCCCATGGAAGACTTCTGCAGAAAATGCAGATGTATGGGATAGAGGGGGATTTAGCTAATTGAGTTAGGAATTGGCTAGCAGATAGAAGACAGAGGGTGGTGGTTGATGGGAGATATTCATCGTGGAGTTCGGTGACAAGTGGTGTACCTCAGTGGTCTGTTTTGGGGCCCCTGCTGTTTGTAATTTTTATAAATGATCTGGATGAGGTATTGAAGGATGGATTAGTAAATTTGCGGATGACACCAAAGTCGGAGGAGTGGTAGATAGTGAAGAGGGGTGTTCTAGTTTGCAGAGAGACTTGGACAAGTTGCAGAGCTGGGCCGAGAGGTGGCAAATGGAGTTTAATGTGGAAAAGTGTGAGTTAATGCACTTTGGCAGGAATAATAAATGTGTAGAGTATAGGGCTAATGGTAGGATTCTTAATAGTGTTGATGAACAGAGGGATATTGGTGTATTTGTGCATAGATCCCTGAAAGTGGGCAGTCAAGTCGATAAGGTTGTTAAGAAGGCATATGGAGTCTTAGCTTTTATTGGTAGGGGGATTGAATTTCGGAGCCGCAACGTCACGTTGCAACTGTACAAAACTCTAGGGCGGCCGCACTTGGAGTATTGTGTGCAGTTCTGGTCCCCGCATTATAAGAAAGATGTGGAGGCATTGGAGAGGGTACAGAGGAGGTTTACCAGGATGTTGCCTGGTATGGAGGGCAGGTCTTATGAAGAGAGGCTGAGGGATTGAGGTTGTTTTCGTTAGAAAGGAGGCGGCTAAGAGGAGACCTTATTGAAACATATAAGATGATTAGAGGTTTAGATAGGGTGGACAGTGATAGACTTTTTCCTAGGATGGAAAAAGCTAGCACGAGGGGACACAGCTTTAAATTAAGGGGTGATAGTTATAGGACGGATATCAGAGGTAGGTTCTTTACCCAAAGGGTGGTCGGGAGTGGAATGCCCTGCCTTCAGCGGTTGTAGATGCGCCAAGTTTGGTGGCGTTTAAGAGGTTAGTTGATAAGTATATGGAAGAGAAGCGAATGGTTTAGTTTGGAGGGGCATTGCTTTTTATATTGGTCGGCGCAACATCGAAGGCCGAAGGGCCTGTTCTGTGCTGTAATGTTCTATGTTCTATGATGTCCAGTGTGGAGTAGAAACTACCTTTGGACTCAGCACTGGCAGCAGGGATTGGGGTGCAGGCACTCATGAATATTGCCTGTTGGTTCTTGGCAAGTTGTAGACCGATTTTGAGGCACTTATTGCTGCCTGACAGTGTTGATGAGTTTGATGATAATTCAATTCCATGCTGATCTTCGTGTTTTCTTCTTCTGAAGATGAAGAAAGCACCACTATCTCCCCTCAGCTATTCTTTGTTGCTGCCCTGCCAGGGAACCAGTGTTAAGATGCCTGACTTCACAGGCATCAGTGGCAGTTCTCCATTTTGATCCTGTGTTTTGCTGATTGTGAGTGTCTGTCCATTCCAGGTTCTGAGATTGAGTTTATCTTCATCTTTTGAATGCTGGATGTAGTTTCCCAGCCTGGTTGCAAATGGAACAGACTATTTTTAGGGTACTTTTTCCAGCCTTTTTCCTGTGTGGGGTGGGTTGACACAATCCTGAGAAGGCAACTCAGTCATAAAGAAAGCTGCTAAGACACTCTGTTGTTCCTATTCTAAGAGTGAGATGGCTGAATCAAGCTCCATCACTTCCTTGCCAGTCCAAAGCAAGGGACTTCCAGATCTCACGCTCTGTCCCCGTCACCTCTCACCAGTTGCTGTGGAGACCGTTAGTTTTCCCAAGGTAGATAGCTGGTGTGAGGCATCTTTTAATGTGGGGAACACTATTGTAGATCAGGCAGACTGTCCTTGGCATGGGGAGGCCCAGTCCCAGCAGTAAGGAAACCTCAACTGGGGATCTCAGCTCATGCTGCAGGCTTCAGCTGCCGTGCGAGCTGTTGATACCATATGCATATATACCTGATCTACCGTTGACGGCTTGTTTTGGATTGTGCTTTATCTGATTCCTCCTCTCCAATCGTACTGTCACGGGGGACTGTGCTAGCGGTTTCGGACACCTAATGCCATCGCTCACAGAATCAAATGAATGTTCAAGTCTCCTCCAAAGAAAGGACTACCCGTCCCACCGTGTGGGGGAATTGCAGACCCATCACTGTGTGGGGGAATTGAGGACCCCCATCACGTCACTGTGTGGGGGAATTGAGGACCCCCGTCCCGTCACTGTGTAGGGGAATTGAGGACCCCCCCGTCCCGTCACTGTGTGGGGGAATTGAGGACCCCCCTCCCGTCACTGTGTGGGGAATTGAGGACCCCCCGTCCGTCACTGTGTAGGGGAATTGAGGACCCCCCGTCCCGTCACTGTGTAGGGATGAGGATCCCCCGTCCCGTCCTGTGTGTGGGGAATTGAGGACCCCCCGTCCCGTCACTGTGTAGGGGAATTGAGGACCCCCCCTGTCCCGTCACTGTGTAGGGGAATTGCACCCCTGTCCCGTCACTGTGTGGGGGAATTGAGGACCCCGTCCCGTCACTGTGTAGGGGATTGTAGGACCCCCATCCCGTCACTGCGTGGGGGAATGAGGACCCCCCCGTCCCGTCACTGTATAGGGGAATTGAGGACCCCCCCCGTCCCGTCACTGTGTAGGGGAATTGCAGCCCCCTGTCCCGTCACTGTGTGGGGGAATTGAGGACCCCCGTCCCGTCACTGTGTGGGGGAATCACAGACACAGACCCTATAAGAGGGTCCCTCTGAATCCTGCACAAAACATCACAGCGCTGAATTTTTAACTCGGAGGAGTGTTCCTTCACAAGGATGAATTGAGGTGTTCCTTTATTTCTAATTGTTCCAGACACCGAGCAGCCTGTCGTTGGTTCCACTGGGTTGGATACTCCCCGACTGGAGAACTTCCTGCCAGCATCAGCCTCGATGGAAGGCACCCCCACTGCCGAGAGCCAGGCCCTGGGCATTCTGGAGACCACACAGCAGCCTCTGACTACCCTTCAGCCCGGAAGCCAGGCCTCATCGCTGCAGATGAACCCTGCCGAAGATGTGACGGCACAATCCCTGATGCCCATTGAGACGGTGGCAGATAGACCAAGTGGAGAAGCTGAGGCCTTACAGATGGAAATGTCACCAGCTCCAACCACAGGTATGTGTGATATGGGGCACTCCCTCCAGCCAGATCAAAGCCTGCAGCAGTGATCAATGCTACAGTCTAGGGGCTGCCTGGGTGACATGGCACACATGCCAGAGCTGTAATGTGTATGGGGATATATGAGAATGGCAGGAAGCTATCTGACCCCTTCAGCCTGTTTCGCTATTCAAAACAGCGGAGGCCCCCTCGAAGTGAGTGAGAGAGAACTTAATGTAAACCATAGCTGACTTTGTCAGTGAAAGGCTGTGGTTTTCAGCGAATATTTGGTCACAAAATCACAAGTGCTAATGGTGAAATGGTTTTATTTTGTTTTCGTGTTAAAATTGTCATGGTGGATAACTTGTGCCTAATTCTTGTTTTCTCCTGCACCCTCTCTCTCACCCTCAGCCTCCCAGTCTCCAGAAAGAGTGGAGGGCTCTGAAGGGCTGGTGACAGTGGGCAGTCAGCTGGAGGGCTCTCCTATGGACACGAGCAGCCCAGTGTCTGGCATGTTGGAGGAAACAGCAGGAGAGGGCCTTGGCACAGGAGGCACTGAGCAGGTGAGGCCAGTGGCTGAAGAGACGGGTGCACCGCCCTTGGAGTCACCAGCCGCTGCAGAAGGACAAGCAGAGTCAGGGGCGGCTGGAGAGCAGAGGTGAGCACCGGTACAATGGCTCCTCAATTGCTTCTTTAATATGTTAAGAATAGAAGATTGGTTAGGGCAAGATTAGGGCCAGTCATAGACAGCAGTGGGAAGTTGTGCGTGGAGCCTGAAGAGATTGGAGAGGCACTGAATAAATATTTCTCTTCGGTATTCACGCAGGGTGATGTAAATGTAGTTATGGAGAACACTGAGGTACAGGGTAGCAAACTGGAAGGTATCGAAGTAGATAGGGAGGATGTGCTAGATATTCTCGAGGGTTTGAAGTTGGATAAGTCCCCTGGGCCGGACGGGATTTACCCTAGGATTCTCTGGGAGGCAAGAGAGGAGATTGCAGAGCCTCTGGCTCTGATCTTCAGGTCGTCGTTGGTTACGGGTGTGGTTCCGGAGGACTGGAGGATAGCGAATGTGGTCCCATTGTTCAAGAAGGGGAAGAGAGACCTTCCAGGGAATTATAGGCCAGTGAGTCTTACTTCTGTTGTGGGCAAAGTATTGGAGAGAATTATTAGGGATAGGATTTATACTTATTTAGAGAGTAATGAATTGATTGGAAATAGTCAGCATGGTTTTGTGAAGGGTAGGTCGTGCCTTACTAACCTCATTGAGTTTTTTGAAAAAGTGACTAAGGAGGTGGATGGGGTAAGGCGGTTGATGTGGTATATATGGACTTTAGTAAGGCGTTTGATAAGGTGGCCCATGGAAGACTTCTGCAGAAAATGCAGATGTATGGGATAGAGGGTGATTTAGCTAATTGGATTAGGAATTGGCTAGCAGATAGAAGACAGAGGGTGGTGGTTGATGGGAGATATTCATCTTGGAGTTCGGTGACAAGTGGTGTACCTCAGGGGTCTGTTTTGGGGCCCCTGCTGTTTGTAATTTTTATAAATGATCTGGATGAGGGTATTGAAGGATGGATTAGTAAATTTGCAGATGACACTAAAGTCGGTGGAGTGGTAGATAGTGAAGAGGGGTGTTATAGTTTGCAGAGGGACTTGGACAAGTTGCAGAGCTGGGCCGAGAGGTGGCAAATGGAGTTTAATGTGGAAAAGTGTGAGGTAATGCACTATGGCAGAAATAATAAATGTGTAGAGTATAGGGCAAATGGTAGGATTCTTAGTAGTCTAGATGAACAGAGGGATCTTGGTGTGTATGTGCATAGATCCCTGAAAGTAGGCAGTCAGGTCGAGAAGGTTGTTAGGAAGGCATATGGAGTCTTGGCTTTTATTGGTAGAGGGATTGAATTTCGGAGCCGCAACGTCATGTTGCAACTGTACAAAACTCTAGTGCGGCCGCACTTGGAGTATTGTGTGCAGTTCTGGTCCCCACATTATAAGAAAGATGTGGAGGCATTGGAGAGGGTACAGAGGAGGTTTACCAGGATGTTGCCTGGTATGGAGGGCAGGTCTTATGAAGAGAGGCTGAGGGATTTGAGGTTGTTTTCGTTAGAAAGGAGGCGGCTAAGAGGGGACCTAATCGAAACATATAAGATGATTAGAGGTTTAGATAGGGTGGACAGTGATAGCCTTTTTCCTAGGATGGAAAAAGCTAGCACGAGGGGACACAGCTTTAAATTAAGGGGTGATAGTTATAGGACGGATATCAGAGGCAGGTTCTTTACCCAAAGGGTGGTTCGGGAGTGGAATGCCCTGCCTGCAGCAGTTGTAGATGCGCCAAGTTTGGTGGCGTTTAAGAGGTTAGTTGATAAGTATATGGAAGAGAAGGGAATGGTTTAGTTTGGAGGGGCATTGCTTTTTATATTGGTCGGCGCAACATCGAAGGCCGAAGGGCCTGTTCTGTGCTATAATGTTCTATGGTGGAATCTTGCTGTGTATGGGTTGACCTAAGCCTGAGAGCTCCCATGCCAGATACAATCCTGGGCACTTTGTGTGAAATTAGCCAGCTGGGTGGGCCTGTCCGCTCTTGGGTGCGATGCTAGAGCCCTGGATTATGGCCCAGTGGGCAAGAGTGATTTTTTTAATAAGGTTTTTGTGTGTGCATTGCTGACTAGATCATTTAGATTTCGTTTACAATTTTGTCACTGTCATTGAGGGCTTTAACTTCCAACAGCACAGATTCTTGTGCTGTTCCCAGGAGCATTGACACTGGCAGTTAACCTTTGGCCTGAGGAAATTGGCTCACGGTGAAGGGTTAAAAAGGAAATCTTTCTTAAGGTTTTCAAATGCTCTAGAGTTGGCCCACCTGTGTTTGAAATTTTACCCAGAAATGAGGTAGCCAGTCAGCCCCTGGTTCTGCTGTTCCGTTGGAGTGATTGGAATCTGAAGTATAGTCATGTCATTGCTCCAGTAATCTGGAGCTGGAGACTGATTCACAGCCCACTGTGGTACCCCACCCCCTATTAAATAAATCTGGAGTAATAAGGCAGACGCGCTCATTCTGTGAATGAATTTCAAATAAATTTTAGACCATTTATCAGCAGAAATCTATTCATCTCAGAAATTTTCAGCTTGCGCCCCATTCCCCACCCCCTACCTCACAGCCTCGATAGCTTTGTGCTTCGGTACAAAAGACCATTTGAAGCCTGCTGCGCCATTTAATGTGAGCTTAGCTCCGTTTTCCTTTCCAAACCCCTCAACTCCTTGGTCATTCAGAAATCTGTCCCACACACAACCCCCACTGCTGTGTGAAGGGAGAGAATTCTGGTGCTGTTGAGAAGAGTTTAAACTAATTCAGGAAGCGAGATGAGGACACACACTGTTAGCAGCATCAGGACACAGTATAATACAGTAAGAAGTCAAGCCAGAGGGAATGAGGCAAGGCTGGATGGCCTTGACATTAATTTCAGGGGTGGGACAGGTAAAACAGATGAGTTAAAGGCCAGAATTGACACGTGAAATGTAGTAAGGATCACAGGGCGTGGTTGAGGGAGGGGCAGAAATTGACAGCTCATTCTGGGACATAGAGTCTTCAGGTGAGATGGGGAGGGGGTAAAAGAGCAGGAGGTGTTGCATTATTAGTGAAGGAGGCAGTTAGTGTAGGAAGGAGAGATGATATATTGGAGGGGAGATCAAATGAAGCTTTGTGGGTAGAGCTCAGGAATAAAAAAAGGGGCAGTCACATTGTTAGTGCTTACTATAGACTCCTAGAGAGTCAGAGGGATCTTGAGGAGTAAATCTGTGCATAATTTACAGAGTTGTGTAAAAATAATAATCGGATATTTACATGAGGTGATTTCAACTTGCCCACCATTAATAGTGTTAAGGATTCGGGCAAGTAGATTTCTTGAAATGTGTACAGAGGAACTTTTAGATCAGCATATACAAGGGATTGGGACTGCTGGACCTGATTCTGGGGAATAAACTCAGTAACAGTCTGGCAACACCAATTTTAAATCCAACCAATTTATTTGATAGTAAATCTGCGAGCTTTCGACTTTCGTCTGACGAAGACAAAAGTCGAAAGCTTGCAGATTTACTATCAAATAAATCGGTTGGATTTAAAATTGGTGTTGCCAGATTGTTACTGAGTTTACCCCAGTCCAACGCCCGCATCTCTACATCTGGGGAATAAAGCCAGACAAATGGTTGAGATGGTGATGGGAGGGATTTTAGTAAAAGCAATTGCAATATGGTATTGTTGCAAAAAAAAGGCAAGCTGCAAAAAATATAGGAGAACAGGTTTCAATGAGAAAAGTAGGATTTGGTCAAGGTAGACTGGGAGCAGCTGCTATAGGGAAAGTTACAGGAGAGCAGTGAGGAGTGTTCAGAAAGGAAATGGGGAAAGTACAGGCCCAACAAGCTCCTTCAATAGGAAAGGGTAAGATGCCCAGAGAATTGTGACTGAACATCTTCAGAGTACGATGAGAAGGAAAAGGAAGACTTTCAGCAGGTGCAAGGGGAGCCATTCAGTGGAAGCATTAGTGGAGTATAGAAAGTACAGGGTGAAGCTTATGAAAGCAATGATTAGAGCAAAGAGGGAATTATGAGAAAGTTCTGGCTGGTAAAAGTAGGAAAAATCCCAAAACATTTGAAGCACATTAATGGGAGGAGGATAACCAGGGGGAAATGTATGTGGGTCTGGAGTCTCTGAATGACCTCAGTCCAAGGACATTGTCCCTATGCCACCGTCTCTGCCAATGCTATTCTTCTTTCTTCCATACACCTTGTAGTGAGAGAGCAGCATTGACTCCACATTTCATGGCTGGGCAGTGACATACATCCCCAGATGGAAAGCTGATCTGGCTCTGCCTTTTCTGTTTCTCTCCACAGTGTTTCATCCTCCATCCCTGCTGTGGCTGTGTCTACCAGAGACTCCACACCAGGAACCGGAGTAACAGCGGCCAATGCACAACCTTCCACTACGAGCAGCGAGGAAGACCCACTTGCTGGTATGCAACATGGTAGCTTCTGAGTTTATTTCCTCCCTTCTGTCATGCGTGCTGCCTTTATTTAATACTTCCGCCTGTGTTTGCTCTGTGGCCTCTCTTCCTCCATGGGTTTGGTTTCACTTTGTGTCTCCTGGACATAGTCTCCAGACCAGGGACCAACCAAACTCAGCTGGACCTTCAGTTTTATCTTTGTGGTTTGACATAGGGTAAATATTGGAGGCAGAGATACTGAGTGTATAAAATCAGGCCTCATTTCAGCTGGATGTGGAATCCCTGTGGGATTTGTGTTGTGAGGTGGAGAGGGAGCAGTAGAGAGTTTAGTTTAAATGGACATGTTTTTTAATTGTGCTCTAAGAGCTAACGATGGTCCTTCTCTCGCCGTTCTGCCTCACACACTGCAGCCTCAGCAGTCTGGCTCTTGTTTGTCCCCACTTTCCCCCTTCATGTCACTATAGGCCATGGACGTGGTTGGGTTGTGATGTGATGGCCTCCACAGGTGAATAGCTAACTGGACAAGGCTCCTGATTCTGAGCATTGATGGGAGCTGCTGGATTTGAAATTGAGATGAGCGTGCTTGATTAGGAGAGGGGCTGGTCATGGATGGCTATTCTGTACTGTTTTCCTGCCTTTCAGGGTGGGTGGGGGTGAGGGGGGCTGGGTGCCAACATTAGT